>JAAAKG020147828.1:0-10379 GCA_010014905.2 Druon quercuslanigerum
CAGCGCATCAAAATACGTAAGTATACGTAGTTTCAAGAAAATCGTCGGTGGGTGCTATTCGGAAGTCCACCCAAAAATTTATGTAAAAATATTTAATTTGATAAATTCCTATTTCAGGGTTAATACAGGTCAGGGAATGTCAGGGAAAACTTGAGAGTTAAAGTTAATTTCATTTAAGCTTTTTTTATTATTTTTTTTTATTTACTTTATTTTATTATTTTTTAATTTTCAAAACTTGCCTTTTTTATTGGAAATTCCAATACTTAGGTAAAAGTGAAACTACTTTGTTAAACATTTAATTGTTTAAACGATTAATCATTTAAGTAGAAAATCCTTACTTTTTGTTCAAAATTTAAATATTTTCTTATAAAAAAATTGTTTTAAAAATTAATTTTTTAAAGCCAAATTAACTATTCCATTTTTGTTTGAAAAATTATGTTCTTTAATTCAAAATTTAACTACTGGGTTGAAAATTCATATATTTTATAGAAAATTTATCTTTTTTGTTACAATATTATTATTTTTTGTAACAAATTCATTTTGTGTTTTGAAAATCCATTTCTTTCGATAAAAATGTATTTGTTTGTTTAAAAATTTCTTCAGATATTCAAATGTTTGGTTAAAAATTTTGGTATTTTATTAATAAATAATATTTTTTGGTAGAAAATGTATCTCCTTTGTTCCAAATTAATTTATTTGGCCGACAATTAATTTTTTTTTATTTAGAATTCATTTTATTGACTAAAAATGTAGGTTCCACTTTTTCTTGAAAAATTATTGTTTTTTAAAGTTAAAAATTGATTTATTTTGGGCGAAAAATGAAAGATTTTGTCGAATAGATTCATCTTTTTGTCAGAAAAGTAATCTCATCGGTTACAAATTTATTTATTTCTTTGTTGAAGATTCATCATTTTATTTTAAAATTTCACTTCTTTAACGAGAACTTTAAGTACGCCATTTATTGTAGAAAATCTATCTTTTTTATATAAATTTAATCTATTTTGTATATTTCAAGAATTAATGTTTTTAATACAAATTTAAGCATTTTCCTTCAAGTTGAAATATTATCGGCTTTAGTCGAAAAATCATTTATTTTGTTGAAAATTTGCCTTTTATTGTGGAAAAATAATCGTTTCTTTAAAAATTTAATTATGTAGTTAAAAAATTTATTTTTTTAGTTATAAATTATTTGAATGATTAATCTTTCCTGTAGTAATTTAATATTCTTAATTTAAAATTTAGCTAATTTGTTAAATATTTATTTTATTCGGTTGAGAATTATTTTTTTCAAAATTCTTTTTTTCTGTTCGAAAATTAGTTTTAACTAATTTTTTTCTTTAACTAATTTAATGAAATTTCTCATTCTTGATTTTAATGGAACCATTTTGGATTGAGAATAAAAATATTTTTGTGCAGAAACATCAACTGTTACACTTTTTGTTCAAAATGTATTTTTTTAAATAAAAAATTGATCACTTTAGTTGGAAATTTAACTGTAAGACTGAAAATTCTTTCTTTTTTTTTTGATAAAAAGAATTTTTTTAATTGAAAATTAAATTGTTCGCTCTTTGTTCAAAAATTATCTTTTTGAATTATAAAATTATTGAACTCCTAAGTGTAAGAGATTCTTTTTTATGCTTAAAAAATTTTTGAACTTTCGGGAAAAGTCAGGGTAGTAGAATAATTTCGAAATTGGAATTTTGTAGCAATCTTGCATTTTTGAATTTAAAGACCAACATGTTTCAAATTTTCTTGAATAAATTGTGCAAATTAGTAATAGATGGTAGAACAGATCGACTTGTGTATTTTTCAAATCACCTCATTTTACCCTGATTCACAAAGTTACCAGACATTTAATCTTCTGATTCAGATTAGCAGGACAGACAATAAAACAAGAAAAGTTTTCTAAAAAGTTCTTTTATGCACTTACAGTCAGAATGTCTGATCGCTATTGTGCCCATTTCTCATGATTTCATATCACAAATTATTTTTTTTATTCATAAGTTCGTACTGTTTTTAAATCATGAATGGTAATTATGACATCTGGATGTTGTAGAAACCAGTAAAGAGTAATGTATCATTCATAATTCATGATTTGTGTACATAAGTACCCCATATTCGTTCATTCAAAGTTGCAGAAATTTTTTTATTTCTTAATACTCGCTCGAATATTCATCAAAGTGTGCAAGGCTTCGATATTTTTAATCGTTTCAACGCAGACCTCCCAATTCAAAAACATTGTATAAATATTCTTGAAAAAGCGGATCAATTCTCCTTTTAAACATTTTACTCAAACTATTTTCATTATTTCTGTATTTTATTTTTCATAACCCTAGCGGGTCGCGTAAGCGTTAAAGATCACACAATTGTGTGACCCTAAAGTTCCAAGCTGAAAAATTATATTCTTATATATTATAATATTTGTTTTATAAGAAAATTTATCAAACAAATTAACACATATAAACAACATATATAAACTATAAATAATTTTTCCGTCTGGGGTGACCGCCGAAGGTTCCGTTTACTGGGCACGCTAGGGCTTTCTGTGTCGAAAAGCTACAAATTGATACATAAATAAATAGAAATAAATGCATAAATGAATATGTAAAAAGATAAGAAGAGCGTCATTTTGTGTAAAATTTTTATTAAATGAGAAAAATGATGAAACTGTGCTACAGCGTACCGCGTGAACGGAATGGTTACGCAATTGCTTGACTGTAAAATGACCACATAACCATTCGCTTCACCGGGCACGCTAGGGAATGTTTTCATCATTTTTCACATTTATGCACAATTTTTCATAAAACCCAACACTTTTTTTATCCTTTAATGAATGTTTATTTATTTGTATTTATTCATGTGTGAAAAAGCTACAAATTGAAATGTGAATGAATACAAATAAAAAAATATAAATGGAAACGAAATGTAAACATATGTAATAATGTAAAAATAAGAAGTGTCTTATTCTGTGTGAAATTGTGAATAAATGTGAAAAATGATTAAAAAAATGCCCTAGCGGACACAGTGAGCGGAACGGTCACTATGTGCTCACTCTACGGTCACGCATTATTTGGTTAAAAATTAATTTTTTTACTAAACATTTTACGTTAATAATGTTTTTTTTAAAGGTAGATCTGTTTAGTTAAAAATACATTTCTCTAATTAGAACTTAACTATTGAATTTTTGCGGGAAATTTATGTTTTTTATCAGCATTTAATCTTCTTGGTTAAAAATCCACCTGTTTAGTTGTAAATTTAAGTATTTTGTTTCAAAATGATTTTTTTGTTGGAAAAATCTTATTTTTTTAATTTAGCTCTTTTGGTAGAAAATAATAATTTGTTTGATAGTTCAATTGTTTGGTTGAAATTTTTTTTTGTTGAAGCTTTATCATTCTAGTTAAAATATTACTTCTTTAACTTTAAATGAATCTATTTAATTTTTCGTGGAAATTTTTGTTATGCAAAATTTATTCTCCTTGCTGATAATCCATTTGTTTGGTTGCAAATTCAACTGTTTCATTAAAAAATTTATTTTATTTAATTATAAAATCATTTTTCCAAGAAAATTTAACGATTTTCATTTAGTTGTAAAACGTATCTTCTTCAGTGAAAAATAATATAGTATATGTTAAAATTTGAATTGCTTTGTAAAAAATTCAATTAGTAAGTTAAAAATATATTTTTTTGATTGAAGGTTCATCATTTTCATTAAAATATAATTTTCTGACAAGAAATTCAACTATTCGATTTATTGTAAAAAATATTTCTTATTCATAGGAATTTAATCTTCTTGATTCAAAATTTATTTTCTTTACTTAAAAATAAATTTTTCCACTAAAAATTTAACAATCCCACTTTAAGAAAAAAATGTCGACTTTAGAGCAAAAATCATGATTTTTGTTAAATCTTTGTATTTTTTTATTTAAAAGTTAATCTTGTATTTGAAAATTAAATTATTTAGATAACAGTTCCTTTTTTTGAAAATTCTTCATTTTAGTTAAAGAGTCACTTCGTTAAATGAAAATTGAACTATTTTATGTTTTATGGAAAATTCCAAAATTTGCATAGGGGTTTAATCCTATTTGATTTATATAATCCTTTAATTAAAATTTAAAGAAATTTAATTTAGTTTTATTTAGTTGTCTCGCTAGCGCATATATATTGTCGTCCTATTTCTCATTTATTTACACGTTCACATAGAGCTCAGCACTCATTTTATCCTTTTATGAATTTAAATTTATATTTACTTATTCATGTGTCAAAATAGTGAAAATTAAAATATGAATAAATACAAATATATAAACATAAATGTGTACAAAGATAAAAAAGAGTATAATTTATTTAAAATTGTGTACAAATCTGATAAAGGATGAAACTATTCCTAGCGGACCGCGTGAACTGAACGATTGCGTCCCTAGCGAACCGCGTGAGCGGATAGGTTACGGAATTGCTTGATCGAAAGTGACTAAATAATCATCGTACCGTTTACTGGGCCTGCTAGGGCATATTTTCATTTTTTTAAACATTCATTCACAATTTCACATAACACGCAAAACTCTTCTTATCTCTTTACACATTTTTATTTTTTTATTTGTATTTATTGACGTCTTAAAAAAATTACAAATAAATATTTAAATGTGTTTCACAATTGCGTAACTGTTCCTTTTACGCGGTCCGCTGGCGACGCGATCACTATGTGGTCACTCGGTCCGCTATGGATGCGGTCACTATCTGCACATGCGGTCCGCTAGGCTTTGTTCTATATTTATGAACAAAAATATTTTTTCTTATTCGTGGTGTCTGAGCAGTTTTGATCCCATATAAAATAATAGATGTTAGATCGTTATTTAGTCAGTGATCGTGGGTTTTTATTTATTTTACCCATTATTATTTGTATTTGTAATCCGTCATTTATTTGCTCGATTTCTATATTTTTTTGTTGAATAATTTTATTCCATTTTTTTGTGTTGGAAGATATGTAAGGCCTATTTTTTCAGGTTGCACCGGTGAACAGTTCCAGTGTAGAGGCAATGGAGTCTGTATTTCCTTATTCGAGAGGTGTAACGGAATTGTCAACTGCGATGATGGCTCTGATGAAGCTGAGTGTCGTAAGTATTTTAATTTTTTTAATTTAGTTTTTAGTTCATTTCTAAATTTATTCTGAAATTAGTTTCTAATTTAAATGCGGTAAGCTCAAAAAACGAAGTTGTAAGTGAAAATAATTTCAGTGCATAAGATTTTCACTTTAATAGTCATTCTAGATTGAACAATTTTTATTAAATAGAATTCAACAATTTTTAATTTTCGTTATGAAAATTCTTGAAAAGTCTTCAATTTTCAATTGAAAATCTTAAAAATTGAACTATTCCAAAAATAAAACGCTTGAAATTATATACCTGCAAAATATAAATCTCAAAAATTGAATAATTTGCAATCCTTTATTTTCAAAATTAAATATTTTGAATGATAACCTTTCAAAATTGGGAAACTTTGAATTGTAAACCCTTAAAATTAAAAGTGTTCAATTCTTAGAATGAAAAATGACAAATTATTCAAGCATCAAGTTTTACAATAAAAAAATCTAAAATTTTGAATATTTTTAAATAAAATTGATTTAATTTTAACGATTATCAGTTTAAAATCCCTCAATTTTAAACAGTTATAAATTATTATAATTATGCAAATTCTAAGTTTTTTAGTGAATAAAGCTCGAATTTTTATTTGAAATTTCTTTAATTTGGAATATTTAGAATTGAAAAATTGACTCTGATCTTCAAAATAATTCAAATCCAAAGGATGAAAAACTTTATGATTTTAAATTATAATAATTATTATTATGATATAAAATCGCACTCTTTAATCTAACATTTAAGTAAAAATTCAAAATTACTGAAAGTTGGTTAAAATAAAAATTTAATTTAAAAAAATTTAAATTGTTTGACTTTATTGTACTTTAAATTAAAGCATATAAATTAATTTGATAATCGGACAATCCAACTAAAAAACATTTAATAAGTAATATGCGCGCACATTTTTACTTGTTAAATATTAATTACAAAATCTTTTTAGCCAATTTTGAAGCAGTCGAAGGAGGAGATCTTGATCCTGGTCCAGGAAGTCGTCCTATGCCTGGAGTATGTCGTCCTGGACAAATCACGTGTCGTTCTGACAATATGTGCTTCCCTGTTTCTGCTCGCTGTAATGGAGTTCCAGAATGCAGAGATCGTTCTGATGAAGAACACTGCGGTAAATTTATTTTTAAATAAAAATTTATATTATTCTGGTCCCTTCTTCAGATATTTATAATCTTCTGTGCCATCAAATAATTTTAAGAGTGGGTTAAAAAAGGATTTTTTATTCCTTATATCAACTCCTAACATATAACCCTATATCAAAATTGAAGCTTTCAAATTTCATCATTTTGAACTTCAAATGGTAGTCCTTCAAACTTTATGGAACGACTGAAAAATCCCGAAAAATAAGATTCATGCCACTGTAAAACCGACTAATAAAATTCCCGAATAATAAAATTTCTAAATAATAAAACTCCTGAATTTTGAAAACTGTTGAATAATAAAATTCCCGATAGAAGATTGCAGAATTATAAAATATTCGGACAGAAAATTTGTGAATTAGAAAATGCACAAATATAGAAAATTGAAATTTTTTATAGATAAAAAATGTTAATAATAATACTCCCGAATTGAAAAATTCCTGAAATTAAAAATTGCTGAATAATAAAATTCCCAAATAATAAAATTTCTGAACAATAAACTGCACGAATTGGAAAATTCCCCAATTTAAAAATTTCCAAATAATAAAATCGCCCAATAATAAAATTTATGAATAATAACATTTTTGAATAAAAGAATTCACGAATTAGAAAACTCTCAAATTAAAAAAGTTCCGAATAATACAATTTCTGAATAATAAAACTTCCGAATTGAAGAATTTACGAATAATAAAATTCCCGAATAATAAAATATCTAAATAACAAAAACAAAATAATACAATTTGTGAATAATTAATCTCCCGAATTGAGAAATTTCCGAATAATGAAATTCCAGAATTATAAAGTTTACGAATGTTAAAACTCCCTATTGGAAAATTCCCAATTTTAAAAATTTTCAAATAATTAAATTTCCGAATAATAAAATGTCTAAATAATCAAACACCAGAATTGGAAAATTCCTGAAATTAAAAAATTGCCGAAAAATAAAATTCCCAAATAATAAAATTTATGAACAATAAAATGCACGAATTAGAAAATTCCCCAATTTAAAAATTCCCAAATAATGAAATTGCTGAATAATCAAATTTCCGAATAAAAACATTTCTGAATAATAAAACTCACGAATTAGAACATTCGCAAAATAAAAAAGTTCCGAATAATACAATTTCTAAATAGTAATTTCGCCAACTGCAAAATTCCCGAATAATGAAATTCCTGAATCATAAGATTTACAAATAACAAAACCCCGAAAAATTGCCGAATAATAAAATTCCCAAATAATAAAATTTCTGAACAATAAAATGCACGAACATAGGAAATTAAAATTTTTTATAGATCAAAAAGGTTAATAATAATACTCCCGAATTAAAAAAATTCCCGAATTTAAAAGTTCCTGAAAATGAAATTCCCGAATAAGAAAATTTCCTAACAATAAAATTTCTGAACAAATAAAACGCCCAAATTGGAAAATTCCCAAATAATGAAATTGCCGAATAATAAAATTTCCGAATAAAAACAATTCTGAATAATTAAACTCCCTATTGGAAAATTCCTAATTTAAAAAATTCCGAAATAATTATATTTCTGAATAATAAAATGTCTAAATAATAAAACACCTGAATTGGAAAATTCCTGAAACTAAAAATTGCCGTATATTAAAATTTCTAAATAATAAAAGTTCTGAACAACAAAATGCATGAATTGGAAAATTCCCCAATTTAAAAATTCCCAAATAATGATATTGCTGAATAATAACATTTCCAAATAATAACATTTCTAAATAATAAAACTCACGAATTATAAAATGTACGAATAATTAAACTCCCGAATTTGAAAACTGTTGAAAAATAAAATTTCCTAGCGAAAATTGCAGATTTATAAAATATACCGACAGAAAATCCGTGAATTAGAAAATGCCCGAACATAGAAAATGAACATTTTTTTTAGATAAAAAATTCCCAAATTGAAAAGTTCCTGAATAATAAAATTCCCAAATAATAAAATTTCCGAATAATAAAATTTCTGAACAATAATACGCCCGAATTGGAAAATACCCAAATAATGAAATTTCTGAATCATAAAATTTACGAATAATAAAACTCAAGAATTGGAAAATTCCTGGAATCAAAAATTGCCGAATAATAAAATTCCCAAATAATAAAATTTCTGAATAATAAAACACCTGAATTGGATAATTTTCAAACAGTTTATAATATTTCCGACTTGAAAAATTACCGACAGATTATAATATTACCGAATTTGAAACTGCCGAATAATAAAATTCCTGGCAGAAAATCCTTGAATTATAAAATTCCCGAATAGAAAAATCTCGAACAATAAATTTTCCGAAAAAAAGTCTGAATAATAAAATTTCCCACAGAAAATTACAGAATTAAAATATTCCGACAGAAAATTCGTGAATTAGAAAATGTCCGAACATAATAAATTGAAATTTTTTATAGATAAAAAATGTTAATAATAATACTTCCGAATCAGAAAATTCCCAAAATGAAAAGTTCCAGAATAATGAAATTCCCGAATAATAAAATTTCCAAATAATAAAACTCCTGCATAGGAAAATTTCCGAATAATAAAATTTCTGAACAATAAAACGCCCGAATTAGAAAATTCCCAAATTAAAAAAGTTCCGAATAATACAATTTCTGAATAATAAATCTCCCGAATTGAAAAATTCCTGAATAATGAAATTCCCGAATTATAAAATGTACGAATAATTAAACTCCCGAATTTGAAAACTGTTGAAAAATAAAATTTCCGACAGAAAATTGCAGAATTATAAAATATACCGATAGAAAATCCGTGAATTAGAAAATGCCCGAACATAGAAAATTAAAATTTTTTTATAGATAAAAAATTCCCAAATTGAAAAGTTCCTGAATAATGAAATTCCCAAATAATAAAATTTCCGAATAATCGAATTTCTGAACAATAAAACGCCCTAATTGGAAAATTCCCAAATAATCAAATTGCCGAATATAAAAAATTTTGAATAATAAAACTCACGGATTAGAAAATTCCCAAATTAAAAAAGTTCCGAATAATAAAATTTCTGAATAATAAATGTTCCGAATTGAAAAATTCCCGAATAATGAAATTCCCGAATCGTCAAATATTACGAATAATAAAACTCCCAAATAATAAAATTTCTGAACAATAAAATGCCTGAATTGAAAAATTCTCCAATTTAAAAATTCTCAAATAATGAAATTGCAAAATAATAAAATTTCCTAATAATAACATTTCTGATTAGTAAAGCTCACGAATTAGAAAATTCCCAAATTAAAAATGGCTGAATAATAAAATTCCCAAATAATAAATATTTATGAATAATAAAACACCTGAATTGGAACATTTCCAATCAGTTTATAATATTGCCGAATTGAAAAATTCCCGGCAGATTATAATATTACCGAATTTGAAAATCTCCTAACAATAAAATTCTCGGCAATTTTACAGTATCAGGAATTTTATTTTCCGGGATTTTTCAGCCGTCCCAACTTTGCAAATAATGTTTTTCTAACATTAAATTCGCACCCTGAATAATTGGCAATAAATCCTCTAAATTAAATCAAAGAATGTCCACGTGACCACTGGAGATGTGAGAAAAGTCCTTGCATTCACATATCCTTGAGATGTGATGGAAAAAAAGATTGTCCTGAAGACAATTCCGATGAACTGGACTGCAATTTCTACGATAGTGAGTTGTTCGAACGAATGATCAGAAATTTTTGGAATGTGGATATAATTAATAATTTATTTCTAAAAAAACTACTAGATTTGAACATATATCTCTTCTCGAAAATCTATCTTTTCTATTTATTCTATTCTTCATCAATCTTTTTCTCATCTTCAATCTTAACTTTCACTTTCCTCAAATATTTCTAACTTTGTTCGAATTTTTTAATAATCCTAATTCCTAATCTAAAGCATTATTGTTGCAAAAAACTCGGGTTGTCTTGAAAACCGTAGTTTAAAATTATAACAGCGAATGGAATAAAACACAGGGTGTCTACTCTACCTGGAAAACCTGGATATGTCAGTAATGTTTTTTTTTTTAAATCAGAGAATTGTTCAAAGAGGAACCGTCATTGCTAAAACACAATATTTTTTCAAGAAAACATAGAGA
>JAAAKG020147829.1:0-10378 GCA_010014905.2 Druon quercuslanigerum
TTCCTTGACGTCTTCATCGTGAAAAATAAAGTAGAAAAGAGGCCACTCAAAGAGTGTCCTTTTGACGTTAAAGGGTTTTAATAGGCAGGTGTGCCTTGCCGTTAACCCATTCCTCTTTCGTGTTTATAGGCTAACACGATACTTCTTTTCGAAGAGATAGTGAATGGGTGTTTTGTCCATGGGCATGCTCAGGGTCGGCGAACTCGCAATATAGTTTGGGATTTGCACTACTGTGGAGATTCTTTCGATGTTTAACATATTTAATCTCCAGACTGTCTTCACAATCATGACCTTGGCGGTTAGATACTTAGAGGTACAAAGATGCTTCTTAGAGCCAGTCCCCTGATTCTTTCCAGTCATTCGACCCTGCCCCACTAGACCTTCGCATTACCGCATAAGTTAGCCAATGAAAAACTGGAAATAACACCTTTTATCATAAATGATGAAAATTTAAAAATATATCTTTTTTCTAAAGTTTCCAATTAGAGAATTTTAAATTTCATCAGAATAATAAAATTAGCTTCAGAAACATCCACGCTGTCACCTACCAGAAAACCTGTCAAAACAATTATTTGTTTTGCGATGTTAGACAAAATAATTGTTAATAATAAAAGCAATTGAAATAATATTTACCTAATTCTCAACTTTCACTTATTTAACAGCGCTTTCTAGTCCCTTGGGTAAAATTATTACTTCGCAATGCGGCTTAAAAATCTTAGGTTAGTAATGGCCGTCGACATTTAAAGTAAAGCCAGGATGTATAGAACAAGTCATAACTGTCTACATGTGTCCGGGAAGTACCCGAAGGCACGGATATTACTCGGGTACCAGGGTAATAACCTAAACATCGGGTACCCGGATACCCGGACTGTCGGGTAATACCCAGGTACCCGGGTAAGTTTCGGATTTTAGGAAAATAGTGAAAAAAGCTAAAATGGTCACAAATGTCAGATGGCCCTTCATACAATTCATCAGCATGCTGCGTCAACAGCCAAATTGGTTATGGGATTATTTTGTCATAAAGTGTCATATTTGCAGCAAAATATTTTTATATCAAAATTCAACATCATCACTAAGCCATCACTTGCTACGGAATTATTTTTTGTTTTCTTTGGATTTGAAACCTGATGTTGAATGAAAAATCTCTAAAATACAATTATCCGATTATCCGGGTATCCGAATACCCGAGGTTTCGATAATTAGCCGTGTATCCGGGCACCCGAGTCATACCTGCGATCTCGGGTACTCCGGTCTCCGATTGTCTGAGTAAATATACGATTACCCGCCTTGAAGTCCTATCCCTAGTATTTTCGCTTCAACCATCAGCTATCTTCACTTTGTTGAACACTGAGGGGGAAAACAATGGACGAGTGCATGGGAATCGGTTTATTTTTGCCCTATTTTCCTAATATTTTCGTAAATCTCATTGTTTCTGTATAAGTGTATTTGAAAAATAGCCTTCGATTTTAAGAACTATTTAATGAAATAACAAAATGATAATAATTATGATTCATTACGAAGATGTTAGAAAACTGAAGTCTTGCCTGATTTATTTTGGTTCATTGTTTCCCCCCTCAGCATTCAACGAAGTTAAGTTAGCCGTTGGTCGTAGTGAAAATACCTAATAAAGCCTAAAAGTTGAAAGAATTTTCTTTCCTTTTTTACGGAATTATATATTTTTTATAATCCTTGGTATGTTTGGCCCCAGAGTCTCACTGTAGAGATGTACGGAATAAAAATTTTCATTGAACTGAATCTTCTAAATCTTCTGAATGTTTTCAAGTGAAAATGTTTCATGTTCAAAGCTTCATGTGTTTTATTAAACATAGAGTATTTTGTAAATGTATTTACCTTATTTTTCATTTATGGCAGTACCAACTGCAAGATTAGATAACTTTAAAATTCCGCAGAAAATGTAGAGGAAATTTCATCGAACGCCCAGGCATCAATTTCGATGGAAACGATCACGACTTGGCTTTTACATCCCAGCATGAAGAATAGACATAAGGAGACCAAAGTCCTGTAAATTGTCTTCACCAAATACGAGAATTTTGCTGCCGTCTGTACATAACGGCTCGAAATGCTAGAACTTCTTGATCGCGTTACTAGTGTGGTACGGGAATGGCTGGGCACCATGATGGTCAGTGAAAAAAGCCATGTAAAAACTGTTATATTCAAGTAAACATTTGGTGTCAGTGCTCTGGTGTATCAGCGTGCAAGATTTAAAACTGGTAAATGATATACTTGTTGTAGATTCGTTTATTGCGACTAGTTTGTGCAATTAGTTCGATAAAGTGCCTACCTCGTGTATTGCAGGATCACTTGTTTTGCACACACTTCCATCACAGATATTTTGGGATAAATAAAATTATTAAAGTTATACAAATCTGTAAAATGTCAACATTCGCGGCTGACATTTTTCCCGGAGCCACATCAGCGCCATACTGCATACTCGGGAAGTACTGTAAACATTTACATACGACGAAAATGTGCTCATTCTCATTTACGTTACTTTGATCTCCTTATGTCTTTTCTCCATGTTTCCCGGCTTTAGTGGTCTGAATGACATCTGTTATGGCTAACCTAAGATTTAAAATTTATACTACGCCAATTCTACAAATTTTATTTCGAGAACAACATTTAACAACCTCTTAACGACATCTTTATGACATCTTTACGACAATTTTACGACATCCTATGGCTATGTCATTAAGGTGTCTTTACGACATCCTAAAGACGTCTTATGATCTGACGACGTATTTACGATATCGTAAAGACACCGTAACGACATAGATACAGATGTCCTAAAGTTGTCGTAAAGATGTCGTAAAGATGTGGCAAAGACGTCGCTAAATTTTGTGCCCATTGCGTGATACTCACTGGTGAATGGGAGGAAATAAAAAGTTAGATAATTATTATTATAACTTACTGCTTACCAACATCTATTTCAGGTGACTGGCAGTTTAAAAGCAATACTTCACATTGCTCGAAATGATAAAAAACACTCTCAAATTGATGAATTTCTCCTAGGTTCTCAAAATGAAACTGTTTTGCTCATTTTTGATGCAACTCAAAAGAACATCGATTTTGTTGTACTTTCGAGAATCGGCATTTTTCGGTTTCAGTTCGTATTTTATAACATTTCTGTAGGATTTAATTCTACTTTTGACGCCCAATGATCCCTGCATATTTAAATCTTTTAATTTGAAGAATAATTTTTTCTTTTACATCCAAATTAAAAATGTGGAAAACAATCACCCACCAATTTTATTTTATCTGTGCTCAAACCACGTACATATTTAGACAGAATATTATTCTGCAATCAAAAACTGTCACTTTTGATAATTTGTTTGCTCTACTATCTGAATAAAAATATTCAAAAAATTTAAATACGAGCCAGCTCGGATAGTAAATACTATATTACTGTTTGATTTTTAGATTAGTAAAATTAAAAATGTAGAAAAAATTTACTTTAATTATTGTCCTCAAGAAGGTATTCATGGATGGATTTAAAAACTAAAACATACATTTGTTTGATTGAGATCAAACTGTACTATAACAAGGTGAAAACAGTAAAGTGGTAAACCTAATATAAATACTCAAGAAAAATGAAATATGAACCCCAATAAGTATTAGTATAATTTTCACATAAAAAACAGAAGTTTCTATTTAAACCATTTTTTGATTCGAAAGGAGCTGCAACAAAAATGAACCCCATTTGCTGAAAAGGGACCGAAAACCATGAATAAGCTCTAAATAATACCTTAGTTGGTGTTCTGAACGATCCCAATTGTAATTGATTCTATTTATGAAGAACCTATTTTTTGCTTTGCCCACATCGATATTTTGTTCAATTAATAAAACAGTTTGTACCTTAAACCATAAATATAATCGAACTTTGATGGTCATAACCTAATGAAGATAATTAAAGGGCAAAATATTACCGCAATTTAAGTTGATATAATGACTTGATAAATAGCATTTGCAGGTTATTTAGCGAAGTTGTTAACATAAAGGCACATACGTATGCAACAAACTTTTCGTAACAAGTCTTCGGTCGATAACCTTAAATCCATCCCTTACTTACCAGCCATACTTTGCAAACGTTTGGCTTGTGAATGTGCCTTTATGTTTTGTTTTAACAGTAGTCTAAACGAACCCGTTCGGCTCTCTACAAGTATCTATTGGAGCTGAAGTTCTAAATGATACCAACTTTTATTTCAGCTGCAACTGTAGTGAACACCCAGTTTTTACTGTGTAGTAGATTTAAATTCATATACAAGATATTATTTTCATAAAAGAAAAACTCCAAGAATTCTCCTTTCAATTATGTCTTTCAATTATCCTTAAGGGTACATTAAAGTGTATATTTAATTACTTTTATTTGTTTATATATTGTTTCTATCTCAGATTCATCATAAAAATCTTGTTTCGCGCGGCTCACTGCGCTCACAAGTTTCAGTCCGCCCAGAGCGGAAGCAATTTTTTTAAAATGAATTTATGGTCCTTTTTTATGGATAAAAGGAAAACCACGCATCCTATCAAAAAGGATTAACAAGAAATTAGTATACCTTCATCTGATAAATAACCTTCGACTTCCATTTGTTTCTGATCTAGCAGTTTAACGACAAAATTAAATTTTTTATTTTTAATAACATTTTTTATGATTAGAACAAATAATATTCATGTCATTAAAAAAATATTTTCCCAAAATTTCATCATACTTTTGAGGTGAACAATTTATCTTCCTAATATCTTTTTTATATATCTCATATAGTTTTTCTGAAAAATGGAATTTCTTATTTTTTCAAATAAAATGTCAGAAGGATAAAACCAGAACCATTGGTCAAAAATGTCTGATTAGTGAACTCATCCTTGTTTCTTATTTCCTCAAAACGTACGCCAAAACTCAATTCAATTTGATCATGCTGTCGAAAGTTATCGTGCCTCAGGCATTCATCGTTTTTGTTGACTCACAACGTTGCACAACGTATAGGCTTAATGAAAACTCAGAAAAAGCCAATTCTAAATAAAACAAATACCATCTTATTAGAAAAAAAGTTGAAGGGCATCAGATACATAGCGAAATCCCTCAAAACGTTTTTTTGGAACCAATTCGGTATTTGTATTAAAGATAAATATGAAGAAGTTCATTTTATGATATATAAAGGGAGATTTCTTAAGAAATATTCTATTATTCAGTTAGAGCACTTTGAAGCAATTTAACTTGAAGGCCTGTGAAAGTAAGGTCATGCGTTCTTTAATATTTGTCTTAATCTGCTGCATCATTCATTGTCATGGATTTGATCTTCTTAGGAGAACAACTGGTCTAAGTGAAGCTGACGCTGCAGGTAAGTTTAGAAAGACATAATTGAATTGATAAATTTGATGTCTCGACAAATTAAGATCAGTACTGAATTGACAGAAATATGATAAAGTGGAATTCTAGTTTAATTTTACGACTTTACTTAAAAACGAAAATAAACGCTGGGAACCGTTTAAACCAGCTTGTGACAATTTGAAAATATAATAATAATAATTTTATTCAAACTAAAGTGAGCTACATATTAATGTACAAAACTTTAGTTTTTATGTATTCCAAATAATACACAATTATGCATTTTTCGAATCAACTTAACCAACTGAATGTGAACAACTAGAATATTTATTCCGATTGACATTGGCCTGGCAACACTTTTATACAGCAATGTTTTATTACTTCTTGAAAATTGTGATTTGCTATTTATTTTTGGATACAGAGAGATTAAGGTTCCTATAACTCTCTGCTTTGCGTGTTTAACATGTATCGTTAGTGTTAGTCTACGATCCAATATGAGCACTACATATTAAATGCTTTCTGACCACATTATATTAGGTCAGTCTGTAAATTCCTGTATAGTTTTCAACACTTGAAAAGTAAACAGAAAACAGTTTCAACAACATACGGATTTCTTGTTTTTAAAAACACTGAAAAAAGTTACTTAACGTTAGAAAAACGCCCGAAGTTATGAATTGACCCGATATGAATATTTTTCAATTTGATATTTTTAATTATGTTTGGTCATCTGTTGGTTATTATGATAATTTAGTCTTAGCTATATTATCAGTTCTAAAAAAGTATCCAAAAAGTCTGGAAACACCTAAATAACTGTGCAAATAAAATATTATTCAAATGGGTCAAGGTCACCTGATTACATATTTAAACGTAAAATGACCCTCTTTTTTGATTGCCGATGTAAAAAATAAGGGTTCCCATTTAAAAACACAAAGTTGACCTTGAAATGACCTCGAAGGTCAAGTTGAAGTTCAAATTGAAGGTCATCATTGAATTTATGTTTGAAAGTTACCCCAAGAAGGACATAGACCTAAGGAAATACAGAGCCGTCCCGTTAACCCAAGCTGCACCTTGCTTAAGTTTGAATGGCCTACAAAAGACATAAAAAGTCACACCTGACCTATGGGCCAGAGTTCATATTTAAACATAAAAATTCCCGCTCTTTCGATTGCAGATGTCAAAAATAGGGATTTCCATTTTAAAACACAAGGTTGTGCGTGAAATGACCTTAAAGGTCAAGTTTCTTGTTTATTTTCCTTCAATTGAAGAATTTTTATCATCATAATGTACACACATTTTCCTATCTGCAGTGTATGACTTAGGGGTCGTTCACAAGATACTTGATACGTTTAAGGAGGGGGGGGGGGGTCTGTCGAAGGATCATTCTTTATGTTAAAACCAAAGGAAACAGTATCACGCAGGGGGGGGGGGGGGGTCATAAGTTCTTAAAAGTTAAGTTCCCTTAGTTAAATGTACTAGGCATTATGGTTTGTTACCATCCCTTGATGCCGCATAGTATCAAAAGCGTCTTCGATGTCCATTAGTAATACTCCCGTATACTACTTATTATTGAAATTTTCAGTATATGATTAACCAGTCCTGCCAATTGACTCACTGTAGTATGTTTTTGTGTAAGAAATTGTTCGTCCATCATTATCTTGTTTTCATCAATGACATCTATCATTATTTCCTTTAATAATTTTCTCAAAAACTTTTCTAATATGTTGCATTAAACTAATATGATGATAGCTCTTGGGTACCACAGTTTTTATATGATAGCTAATCTTTGAATTTGTATAAATGTATTATTTAAATTTATTTCATTCGGCACTTTTACAGTCAAAAAATGCTTTAGTTTTATTAGTTGGTCCAGATATAGTTATACTTTTATAAAGTCACAGCTTGCATTCCATGTCACCATATTAAGCAGCCCTTCAACAAGGCTTAAATTCTGTGATTATTTCTCCCATGGAAACATTTCGAGTTTCTGATTCATGCATATTACTGTCTCTCTCATTAGAGTGTAAAACCTGAGAGTATGTTTACTTACTTTCTTCTTTTGTTTTTGGAATTTGTAATCTACGTTGGTTTTCGTCAAATCAATTCATCAAGGGTGTATCACTGAATTTAGGGGCCCACATTCTTGACTAACTTTTAGTACGTCTTTGCTTCTTCTGAGGTTTCTACACCTTTTCGTGAACTTCACCATTTTTATCACCGACCACAGTGATTCTGTCTACAATTTGAACAGTGTAAATCCTTTTCTACAGGTTTATTGCTTTGTTTTGTATCATCTTGTCCTGCACACGTAACACACTTTGGTTTATAAAAACAATTTTTGTTAACACGTCCAAATCCTTGGCAATTGTAGCACTGTATTATAAAGTCATAACATTTTTACTTTTTCCATTTGATTACACAGTAGCAAACTCTGCGAACTTTTTTAACTCTTTGGAGTTGTACTGAAAATTCGTTAAAAGTATATCACTTTTTGAAAACATGACAAACACTTTCATTTTTTCATTCATTTTTTACCTTACCTAACAGCCATATAATAATGTATATCAAACATACTTGATCGAAACGCTGTTCGTGCCGAAATAACGCTAATAAATATTGATAATTTGATTTACAGAAAATTGCGTTGAGCAGAAGACTAGACCAGTGATGGGACTGTCGGCTATGTATGGATGTAGATACATAGATACAGGCTATATATCCCCCAACAGGTTAACTATTCTCCATAAATGCGCAGGAATTGTGACACTTGGTAACAGAATAAGCCATTACTACTGTCACGGGTGTGGACATTCGCCAAATAGTTCACCGCACGTTTCACCGATACGAGAATTTTAAAAACACCACAAAAGATCTACGAGAAGTAAATATCTAATCTAATCTACTTGCCTTTCTTTGGTTTAGGCCTTTGTAATCTTTATAATTGCAAGTATAATCGTAATGAAAATGGGAAATAAATTTTCAATTTCAAACTCATTCAAACTTCTGTCAAAATTATTCCTATTTAATTAGCTCTATATCCAGACTTCCAAAAATTTTAAGTTAGTTATAAATGACTTTGTTTTAACTATATCTGTAAGGATTTAGTTGAATGAAAAGAATTTTTAATCAAAATTTTTCTGAAAAACGATCTTCTGCTTCGCTTCGTTAAGAATCGAACCACAGGTAGACAGGAAGACTTGTGGTTCGATTCCGAGCGGAGCGAAGAAGATATTTTTCAAACAAATTTTAATTCAAAAGGTTTTCAATTAATCTAGTGTGAAATGACGTTAAGAATTTCTGTTATTTGAGGAGTTAACTTAGATCGATAGTGTTTATTTCCATTTTCGCGGTTGGTGATAAATATCTCCACTGATCGGTCGTTACCATCTCCTATGATAGTACAGATTCCTTGTGAATAAAAAAAGAAGTATTTTAGATCAACCTACAAATTATTTGTTTCATAATTATTTCAATGAATGTAAAAATAATTACTTGAAAAGTGAGACAGCATGTTTTTCTTTTATAATAATACTTAATTTATTATATTTATTCGCTTTATTTATTTTTTTATTTTTGGATATAACGAGGAGTCTAGACATATCGAAAATATTTAGTATTCGCTTACCAAATTTCAGTTAATCTAACTGTCCTTTCCAGTTTTCCTGGGCTCACCTAAACTATTTTTAAAAAAGGTCTATTCATTAAAAGTTATTAATAATCATCTTCCTAAAATGTGCTTCGAAGCTTGCTTGCTTTTTTCAGAGGAAAAGTGCTCAACTTTAAATAAATAATATTTATTTAATTATTATTTATTTTAATTTAGTGTAGTATATTACTTCATTTTCTGACAGGATTTTAACGTTCTCTTATGAGCTTTCTCAAATAAAAAAATTTTAACTGGATGTTGATGAAATGATTTCGAACATTTAAAAGATCTTGGCTAGTAAGGCAGATGCACTGGTAATCGTCACTGCATTAGTTATCGTCATATTCGCAGTATTTTTCGTATAACAAGACTCGCTCTTGCTACGTGTGATGAAAAATATGATTTTAGGTAAGTTTAAATATCCTTTTATCAAATTAGTATACTTTTCTCGTGTTAATACTTAAACTTTATTATAGAAAATGAATTTATGCACGTTAGGCTTAGGCACACACCAACACGTGGAGAAATTTTTATGTTTTCGGTTAGGATCTCTACTAGATGTCAAAAGTGTTTTAATTGTTGCCTGAAAGGGATTCATAAGGCAAATCAGTATTGTAATATTATTCTCTTTTATATAAAGAAAGAAATAATATACCTTCGGCACCGTAACCTCAAGATAATTTTATTCTACAAAAATAAAGTCGGGCGCCAGACCTTTCATGGGTCAGAAAAAATAACCGAAATAAATTAACAGAGCCAAATCTTAAAATAAAACCAACAAAGTTAGAATTCTAATTTTCAAATTCAAAATTCAACTAAAACTAAGCAAATGACATTTTGAGGTTAGGGTGTACCGGTATTCGAGCTCATATAGTATTTTCCCGCAATTGCAAAATTTAAACAGATTTTTTCTCTTCAAAACATCATTTCCAACACATTTAGTTCGTCTGTCACATTTAGTTCGTCTGTCAATCCATAATATTAACTTAGATTAACTCTTTTCTCGATACTCCACGTGCTCAACAATTCGGGGTTAGGGTTGGGACGACTATTTATATTAACGTCATTAAAAAGGGGATTCAACTACAGAATATTTAAAAAAAATACAATGGATGATTTGCTTCATTCAGGTTATGTAATATCGGGGTTAGGCAACTATAGGGGGGATTCAGTTTTGGAGTGCGACAAGAAAATGGGCAAAAGGGTAAAAATATGTAAATCCGACATAATATAACATAATACACAAATAATCATTACCATAAAACCAAAATAATCAAAATGCATACATTTTCAAAGCGAAACCAATCGCGTGAAACCTCATGATACAATTTTACAAAAAACTAGGGCTTTCTTGGCCAACGACAATAAATTTATGGACTTTCTGAGTCATTCATAAA
>JAAAKG020147831.1:0-10378 GCA_010014905.2 Druon quercuslanigerum
CATTTGGGGTGCAATCGAATGGGTTTGTATGAATGTAAAAATATGTGGTGGGGGGGGGGGGCTACTGTAACGGACCTCCACAGGTGGTTAGGTTAGTAAAAGACATGAACTTGCTTATTCATTAAAAAGTTGTTTCGTTATTATATAATGAACCATCAATATGTATATGCTGTAAATTCTTAAGTATACCTATGTAAATTATAAAAAGGAAATTCATTTTTGAACAAAACAAAAAATTTTCAATCTTCATTTTTGGATGCAAGTGACTTTTTTAAAGCTTATACTATGTGGATTAAGCCTATGGATGTTCACAATTTTTCTGATCATTTTGTTCTTCCTTAGAGTAAATTATTCTTCTTTAAATTAGAATAATTATATATTTATAGTATGCAGTTTTGATCGACTTATAAGCGGAATCCTTTTTTGTGGAACAGACTCTAAATATAAAAATATTCTTTAATTTTTAACGGAGATGGATAGCAAAGCTGAGCACAATTCATAATACTCTCTCTTTCCCCTACAAGCGTTAAAAAAAGAAACTAAAAATAATGAAGGTTTTATATACTGTTTTTCTTCAGATTCTCCTCATATTTTGAATTGCATATTCAATGCACACTGGCAATAAAGGTTTATCTTTGGCAAACTGTTCCTTGTTAATAAAAATATGTTCCAGGAGAGAACTTCTGATTAATAAATACATCACGCATGCATAATTTGCGAATCTTGGAACATATCTTTCTTTGAACGCGCCTTCTGGGAAAATTCCTGGCATCGGAATTCCTGATCTCTTGGTAGTGCAACATTTAGAGCGCGGTAGTTAGCCAAGTAACTAATTATAAGCAGGCAGATAACATAAACTGCAAAAATGTTTCTAGGCGGGCGATAAGGACACTTCCTGGTGCGCAAACAATCCTCGGGGGTAAAAATGAAGTTTGCGTTAAAATGCGCAAACCGTTGGCGAGATCAGGAAGAAAATCACCAACCGTGTCACACCAAGTTGCTTAATGCAATACAAGGGTTTGCTAAAACGGTTGTCTCCAACTACAATTTTTGTAACGGAAAATATTTTTATTTTCCAACTAATACTTTTGTGACTAAATACGCGTGCAACTTTAATTTTCAGAATGTAAAACATCACCTTGAGGTCTAGAATTTTTTTTAGATCTGGGAAATAATTGTTAATATCTTAATTTCAGCAGGATGTCCACTATAACAGCGAAGTGAAATTATTTTTGTCTGGGGATTGTTTAAATTGCTAATAAGTTCGCAAATCCCTAATATTATAAACGTTTGCGTAATTGAACTTAATTAAACTATATGGCGGTTTGCAATTTAAAATTATTCAGTTTTGATCAGTAAAAATGTGAGTAATTTTATTTTTTGATCTTATGATTTTTTTTAAACCAAAATCTATCCAATTACTTTATATATCACTTGATGCTGAAAATTGAAAAGATTAGGTTTTAAATCTATTCATTTTTTAATGTTCAATACGGAACGCTGCAAATAAAAAAACCTACAGCTTTTAATGCTTTTCAAAAAATTATTGCATTTTAATTTTTCAGGTTTCCGAATTTAGATTGTACAATTCCTATCCCTTCAAATTCGAAATTATTCAGTTGCTGGAAAGGAAAATGAAATTTTTTTAAAATTTTATTCATAAGAGATTGTCTAATTCTAATAGAAAATACATTCAATTCTAATTTTTGTTTGATTGTGAAGGCGACTTACTTAAAATTCAAAATTTTAAGACATTAAGAGAATCTTTGATAAAAATTACATCATTTCAAATTCTTATTTCCATTTGTTTATTGTTAAGTATTTAAGTTTTACTTTAAATGATTAAGTTTTCAGTCTTGTTCAGAATATTTTTAGTCTGGCTCAGAATATTAAAAATACAAAATTGTTCAACTTTGAAAATTAAACTTTCAAGAAAAAACCTGGAAATGGTAAAGAATATTTCTCTTAAATTTTATTTTTAGTGGCCGCCCTAATCAATTTTTAGCGGTATTAAATTTGACTTTGTTTTTCCAAAAAGGAAAGCTTTTTCGAAAATTTGATATTGGTTATTTTTGAAGTAAAGCACTCGATGGGAAAGGGTTTACTAATGTTCTGTCATGTACATTACAAGACGCTAATGATAAATGACATCGAAACCTTAGAAATTGGAAGACCTAGTAGAATGACATGACTTTTATTTAAACCGACTTTCAGATTCTGAACAAAGTATAAAGATCTTAAAGAAGTTAATTTTTTTCCAGGCATCAATTGGAATTTCTTGGTTCGACTATGAATTCTCGCTCCGTTCTACGAAGTTTGTGCGATCTCCAAGTGACAATATAAAAATGTTAATTTTGAAATTATTACAATTTTGGCAAAATATTTCATATTCAGTTGTCCAGTTTAAGTAAAAGGTGGACATTCCTATTATTGACATTTATGTAGCAAAATTTTCCATGTCGCTCAAGTTCGCAACTTTTACTGCGTCTTATTAGCAAGTCTTATTTTAATGGTGCCGGGACAACTTCATGTAATTTTATTTTGTTTAAGAACTCCGTTTTATTATAAAAATATTGAGATGCATTTTTATGTTGCCTCCTACATACCAAAAATAAAACGTCTTGTGTTGCTGGACATCGAGTACGCAAGTAATTAGTGAAAGAAAATTTGAGAACCGGACGTTTAGAGGAAAGCTAGCATTTTTTCCGATTTTTTGCATGTACATTTTAGAGTTTGAGGGCGGACAAGTCTTCCGATAAGGATATGGGGATAAAACTTTTTCTCGCATTCTTCGACATCGGGTGCAAGTAGCCATTGTGAAATACATTGTAAGAACCCCACGTTTACAGAACAGTTAGATTTTTTCAGAATTTTCGGGTATATTAACTGAAGAAAGTCCAAAAACCGAACGTTTATAGGGAAGTTGGAATTTTTGCGAATATCAAATATGGTTAATTTCATTTAAATAATAAATATGGCCGTATAATGAGTTATTACCATCTAAAATCATATTCTGGATTATTTTTGAGATAATTGAACATCAAAAAATTGATTAGAGTAATTTAAAAATAAGTATGGTTTCGTTTGTAAACGTTGCAAACCTCAGTGACATCATTTTTTAAATACTTGTTAAATAAATATCAAACTCGAATCTTGTCATTATTTGGCATTATTTTCAGGATTTGGTGGGAATGTTGGTTCAAGTTTTGGCAACGAACTTTTTTTTTAATTGAGGTTTAGGAAAACTGGATTTCTTTTTCGCATAGAGTTGCCGAGCAGCGGCGATCTTGAGGCTGTGTGAGCTGTGAGCCGTGAGTTCGATGCTCTTTTATAATACGAAGTGCATGTTGCAGAAACGTTATCGATCCTTCGGTTTGAACGGTTCTGCGGATGCTGCGAGGCAGCCGCGAACATTACGATACAAACTCGTCCGAAGCAAGCCACCTGAGCACTTATCGTGAGAGGCATTCGCATAGGCCATAGAACACTGGATTGGTTACATACTCCCATGGGCTCTCAGACCTCCCGTTGGTATTTAAAAGGGAAGAGGAGATAATTCAAGATGCAATATTATCTTCCTGGAGGCTTTGATAGTCTCGTTTCGAAAGACTGCTATCGCAGATTCAACTAATCAAATTCAGTTCATTCAGCAATGATCTCACGTTAAGTTACTTCTTAATCGACTATTACCAAATGACGAAATATTTTTATTTTATAGTGCCTCATATTTAGCAAATTAAAATCAGGTAATAATTTAAGTTATTTAATTTAACTTTTTTTTTTATTTAATGCAGCGCCGAATAAAATTTCATTTTTAATTATTTTTAATAAATGATAAGGATCGGAATGGTTTGAATATGTTCAATGTAAAAAATTGATAAGAATTTGGAGGTGTTTAAGAGTAACAAGTTGCGATTGTTGATGCGTTTAATTTTTGAATTTTTATCATTTTAATGATGACATAGCCTAGAATCCGATTTTTTATACACAGATAAAACGGTTGCGGTATCTTTGACCATATAATATGGATTTGATGGGACGAGTGAATCATAAGGAAATTCTTACACAAATTTTATGGCAGAATTATCCATAAATGTAGAATAATCGTTATCAGTGAGTATGCTAACCTAATTCTGCACCCAGAAAAATTAGACGTGCGATAATTATCGTCTATATAGGTATATTAATTTCTATAAAAGTAGGAGGAAGAGTGCCACAATGTTGGAATATTTTTACCACACTCGATGGAAATGGCGATTCGAGACTGTCGAATTTTTACTTTTGTAGCTAAGGATCAAAAATCTGAAATGAACTTTTTCAATTTTGAAATTACTGCTGAAAAAATTAGAAATTTAGAATGTACAGCTTTCGATGATTTCAGATATGTAGAATTTTTTATTAAGAAGTTTAAAATTGCAATAAATATAATAGAATTTTGTTATAGTTGAGAATTGAAATAAATATATATCATGTACATATCTTGTAAAAGGAATAAGTTGCGACCAAACAGGCAACATTTTTGGATTGAACTCCAGAGTTATGCATATAGTATATTATTAATAATGATGCAGTATTATATATAATGAATAAACTCATAATTAAATAAGTGATGTTACAATACATTGAAAGTCACTATTCCTCTTTTTTTTATATTAGCATATACCTAAACATAGTCAAATCCATATAATGTAGTCAAAGTTACGCATAATGGTTATTAAAATAATAACGCATAATGAATATTAATAATTTTTGGAATTTTAAAAATTGATAAAAAAAAGTATTATTTTAATGTCTTTAAATATGCAGTTACGCTGCTAAGCTACTTATATTTCAGTTATCTCTTTTTTTTAAATGAAAATCAAGTGTGTGTGTGGTTCGTAGCCTTAAAGCCATAACAGCGTGCCAAAAATATGCCAAGGCACTTGCGAGATGGATGCAGAAAGCTGTCATGCTTGGATCGCTTTGTGTCCTCAAGACACTCGAGGGTTTTTGCCGGCTAATTTAAAAATATCAAATCCCATATAATATTTCTCAATCCTATTATTGCCAAATGTTCCTCAATCATAATTGCATTATTCCGATTGATACACTTTCTTATTGGATCAATGCATTTACTAACCGGCTTTAGACTACATAGATTCCCCTTGCTTTACCCTCACTATAATTATAAAGGACATAAAACTTATTTATCATAATTTTCTTTTATAAAAATATTCTCAATCAAAATTTTTTTATATTAATAGCTCTGGTAAAATGTGACATACTATAGCAGAATTTAGAAAAAATTAGGGGTGTGAAAAAAATGCAATGTTTTCCCATTTTTACTCCAAAATTTGTGTCCAGCAATTCAGTAACCCCCCTGGTACCGGCTTTCATAAAAATACGGTCCTTTATGGAACTTTTGCAACAGTTGATCTCAATCTTGGATCAAAAATTTGATCTGAAATCTGTTTAACAGTGACCTGAAAAAAATTTTCCCCATGGTCTTTTATGTAAATGACTGAACGTTCGTGTTGCTTCATTGCCGTGTAAAAAAAAACTCACCAGACGTGGCCTGTTTGTCGGTAGAGATGAACTGGCAGTAAAAAAGTGAGCGTCCTTCTGTAATAGTGTAATAACTAAAGGAAATGGAACAGTTGACTTATTAAGACACAATTACTTTTTTCTATCCCCATATGTATATAGAGTGGGACTTTTATTCCGTGTGCTAGAATCTTCATTTATATTTTCAACGTAAATTCATTGTTGTGCTCTTACCGAAATTTCCACTTAATTATAAGAGATTTAAAGTTTTTATAATTGCGATCTATTTTTTAATTAAAACTGTAACGAGCTGATCTTGATCATTTGCAAACTTAAATGAAGTAAGAAACCTTGAATATAGTAGATTTTGTCTAGCATCAAGGATACTTGGTGAAATCCACTGATCCCTCTTACCGTCATTGACCCATATCTTTTATATATACACCCGACTCTCAGTTTAGCCATTCGCGATTTATTAATTCCTAGAACTGCTGGCCCACGCAGTTTCTCAACGTGCAGGGTGACAGGCGGTTGTGACTCGTGTCTGAAAAACATCAACAGTGTAGCGTAAAGGCGCAGTGCGCAGCTACTCACGTACGGAAATTGTCCAATATTATGCATTTAAATTAAAAAACGGTACAGAAAGCCCTGGCTGTTTACGATTCGATACTCCCGATTTAGCAACAAGGCTACTTCCAGGCAACCCTCGACACTGTCTAAACCGAGAGTCGGATATATGCAGAAACAGAAGCTTGTAAATTTAGCACGAACACGAACTGTCAAATTTCGGTTATAGGAATCTATATATTCAGAAAAGGATTACACTTATAATTCATCTACTTTCAATTGGATTAAATCTTATTAATAATTGAGTGCATAAAAAAAGATATATCAAGAGAGTTCATAATTCACATCTAGTGAAATACAGTTACTTGACTACTTTATCGTTCGAAATTAATTTACCCTATTCTCAGGAAATAAGTTTGCGAATCAGTTAACGTCGTCTCTAGACCTTAGAGTTAGATACCACATTTTTCATGCCTGTACCTTTTCCAATAAATTTATCGCGCCCCTTGCAGCGAAATTGAGTTTATGAATGAATGAATGCGAATGAGTTTATGAATGAATTATATCTAGTCGAACAAAGAGGAAGTTTATACTAACACGCCCCTGACCTGTACGTTCGCCTCTTTTTCACTGTCTAACCTTAAAGATTAAAAAAGCCGGGCATTAGATAGCGACTTGGAAATTCTACAAATGCAGGTGCATGTTGGCACAAGGCGTAAGCTAATCGCGCAGGGACCAGCGCGTTACCAAAGCAACTTCCCATAACACTCTCGCTGTTGATTCTTCCTCTCGTTGCCACATGCAGGAACACGCCCTGCGAAATGATTTACGATATAATTGGATAAGCTAAGGCGAGGTACTGGTGGCTTGCTGAGCACGAGAAAGACTAACACGCGTTGCTCCGCACAGTTTTTGTTTTTTGACCCGCAAAGTTCTTTATTCCCTCTTTATAACGCTTGTCACTCGCTTTTTACAGGCAATGGTCAGCGAGTGAAAGCTTACCACAGAATGCCGTTTTCATGGTTCACTTTCGTACGGATACCTGGTTACCTTAATGTCAATTAACGTTATCAGCAATCTTTAGGTTTTGTTATTATTAGTTTTAAAGAGCAGGTTTTGCATTCTTCAAGTAATTTGGTTTTTTCCTACATGATTCTGTTTTTACACTTTTTTATGGAATATATATGTGTTGCAATATTATTTTTTTTTGTTTTTTAAAAAATCGAGTAAGCCTGCATATGGTTTGGTATATGATTTTTGGGGTCGCTGAATTCCAATTCAACATGGTTGACCAAATTATAAAAAAAGGGGCGATTTGATTAATTTTCCTTAAGCATGATAATTTTTCTATTTGAGGTAAGATTCGACGAATTCAGCGGCCTTGAAAACATTTAGAAACTGAGTTTCATGCAAATCACATGGTTTTTGCAATTCGGTCCGTCATATTGTATGAACCATTTTGAATGGTGGACTTTTTATGATTAAATCACATAGGACATACAAAACTTTGAGGAATTGAGTCTTAGACAAATCGACTATAAGTAAGGCTTGTTATATTTAATTTAAACATTTTGAGAACAGTTTTCAATTCAGCAACCTCAAAAGCATTAAGAAACTGATGTTCATGCTAATATAAGATTTGTTTTTTATTTTTCCCGTCATATTGAATCTACTATTTAAAATTTTTGAATTTTCGAATTTTGCTAATGCACTGGAATTCAGGAAACTTGATAAATCCCCAGAAAGTGCTTTTTATCCTAATCACGCAATTTTCCATAATGATGTAGTGACCTTCGTTTACTGAGCATCACCTTGGAATCGGTCACAAACTTGAGCCGACATTAAAAAAGATTTTCTTTTAATTTGACGTTACATTCGGATGCAGCAACTTCATTCATTAAAGATTCAGATCATGTGTTTTACGTAATTCGCATCAATTTTGAAATGTATTCTGCCATATTGGAACAGCCATATTGAATTTTCTTAAAAGTCACTATAAAATTAATTTTATCGTAATTGCACAGTTTTTTTTATCATAATATCAACAAACGCGACGTGGTGCAGTATGAAATCCAAATTTTCAAGTCGTTTCAAATCGTTTGAGCCTAATCGCATTCTATTTCATGATTATATAATAAAGCCATTTTTCAATTTTTTGAACATTTGAACATTCGACATAATCGACCTGCCATTTTTAATTGTAATATTAAATTGGAAAATGATTAGACTAAGTGCTTTATTGTTATCGCATCATTTTTCATGATAAAACATTTTTTGTTTAATTTTTTGAACATTTTGCTGAACATTTTTTTAAATATTCGAATTCAGTGCTATCAACAAAAAATGGTATGCTAAGTTTTATGTAAAATAAGGTAATGTATGTTCTTCGAGTTTTATTTTGAAAAATAACTTGTTTGATAAAAAATAATTAGAACGTGTTAGTCGCGTAACAAAAATGGTGCCTCTTCTTGAATAAATGTAAAATTTTCAATAATCTTTGAAAATAGAGTCGCATGAATGAAAGAGAATTAATGCAAATATTTGTTAAAGCTAGCGATTAAGAATTTGTTTTTATGTGGCGAATTGCTGGGTAAATACTAATTATATCATCAATTTCAATTCGAAGATAATTACCAGCAGTATAAGAAAGATAAGAGCTCAAGTTCTAGTAGACAGTAAATACTAATTAAACACTTTGACACCACTTACCACCAGTATTTTAAATTAACGTTAGGGGAGAGAAGAGTAAGTTAGCGCACCCTTATTTACAAAAGACTATATTTTTTAAGATCAGTTCTATCGTCTGAATTCTTGTATAATCTGTCATTGATAAAAAAACTGAAAACATTTTTGTTACAAATTTATTTATAGGATTTTTTTCCTGTAATTTGTAGTTGATTTTAGACCAACTTAGTTCAATCGATGCATAATGTGCTGGTTTAAGTTGCTTATTACCGCAATTTTTTACCTCTAAATTGACTCAAAGTAAAAATAACTCGTTACAAGTGATCTATGTAATTTAAATGTAATTTATTTAATGCAGTTAATTATTACTTTATTAAATTACCAAACAATAATAGTAGTGGGCCAAGAGATCATCGCCAAGATTCACGTAAACTCATAAAGCTGCATAACTCCTTAGGATGGGTGCATGCACTTATTCGCTATTTTCGTGCCGTTGACAACAAGTTATGCCACCTCGTTGGCATAACGAGAGCCTGCAGTGAACCTTTTAGTTTATGCCTGAACGAACTGCAAACACTTACTTTATTGTTCCGGTGCCAGTTTCTGCCTGTCTCGTGATTCGTATGATAGTTGTTAATTTTTTGTGGTTTCTAGGCTAATGGCGAGTGCATCCTTATGGGAGTTAAAATGCGCTTAGAAAAGAATAAAATATAATTTCGTTTTCGTTAAAAAATTTCTTTGAGTCAGGAGATCTACAAGGTCTATTTTCTCAAGTAAAAGTTTTTTGTTTTTGCAGTTTTAAGGTGTCAGTCCATCAGACAAGTTTTTCTCTAATAAAAATGGTTTTGTGAAAGATGCCGTTTAAGCTATTGTGGAATTACACCCTACAATTGTACTTGTTCTCAAGCCCTACTTGTGTCCTTTGGATCAAATTTCGTTGGGTCAAATTAAAAAGAATCGAGGCTAAGAGACTGAAGGCCAAATTTCGTACAAAAACTCTGACGTTTCCTTGCTCATTCCCTTTTTGTTGTTCTTCTATCAAAATAAGTGAAGGGTGTCATTCCATAAAGGAATTTTTGAGATGATACAAACGGGTTTGTGAAAGAAGGCGTTTAAGTTGTTATAGAATGGCACCCTTCAATTGTACTTTTTGTCAAGCCCCATTTGTGTCCTTTGGTCCAGATTTGGTTGCGTCCAATTTAAAAGAGACTAGAAGCCAAATTTGCTGCTATAACTTCGATGTTTCCTTGGTTATAAACCCTTCTGTTGACCTTGTTATCAAAGCTTTAGTTGAGCGACCTCATGTCGCTAACAGGGTTGAGGAATTTAATTTCTCCAATAAAGGAGCCGACAAGACAGGAGACACTAAGAACCTTGTTGTTAAAAATTGTAAACGACAGCCTTCCTGAGAAGACCCAGCTAGGTGGACCGAGTTACCACGTCGCGTCACGTCGCAATGTCTGGCCGACATTCTTCGAGATACTGCAGTGTGCAAACCGCAGACCTATCTCCTATTCTCCTTATACCTATTATTATTATTATTACACCATTAAGCCGTTTCCCTTTCGGGGTAGGCGTGACTCACTCGGTAGGGAGGGGAGTA
>JAAAKG020147832.1:0-10377 GCA_010014905.2 Druon quercuslanigerum
TCAACCGTCATACGGCTCTCTCCAAAATTCCTGTTGATGGATTTCAATGATCTTGGGCTTAAAATGTTCCTTTACGGAACCGACTTCTGGGCCCGTGTGGCCTTTTTGAAAATTTCAATATGGGGGCACAGAATGGTGTCCGAAAACTAGATAAAAATCGAGTGTTCGGATCAAAAAGCTTTGAAAAAAATATTGACTACCCATTCGATTTGTTTTGGGCTGAAATTGTTGGTAATTGACGGCCCTAAAAAGTTAGTGAGGTAGGTTGGCGATATTTAATATGCCCGATCCAATATGGCTGACCACAGTCCTATATAGTGGACAGAGTTTTTTAAAATCAACCGATTACAGCCAAATTTGGTTTACCAAGGTTTTTTGTGATTGCTGATCATGAATTTGAAGAAGTCGGCGAATTCAAAATGGCGGACGAGATTTTCGAAAATCCACCAATTTTAACTTGTATGAAGTTGTTTCTTGGGACAAGTTGCCAAAGCTCTTTGCGTTTTACCGGGTTCAGACTATCATTATGTAATAAAGCCCGCATTACTTTTTTTCATTTTTGTTCTGTTTTGTAACTATTTTAAATGGTTTTTTAAGTTTTTTAATTCTTCTTTTCTTCGCTGTTTTTATAAATAATCTTTAAATTTATTTTAATATGTTATTACTTTATTTAGGAGTATTCAGTTGTTGATAGAATTTCGAATGTATCAGAGTATCTAAATATAGCAAGAGTTTTGTTGGAGGAGACCTTAAAAGCATGAGCTTTGGAAATATTTGTTACTGGTGTAGTGGAAACATGTTATGTTGGAAAATTTATTTGTGGCTCACTTAAAAAGTTGAGTAGAATCTAGAATAGCTTCATTCCGTTTATCTTGTAAACTAGCTCGTGTTACCAAAATCTTCACTATAGCCGCTACGCCATCACAACGCCCCTTGCCATGAGCTGTAACATGAGTATGCCACTCTTCTTCAATAGAAAAATCTTCTTTGTGGTGCACTAAATTGATAATTTAATATCGATTCTTGAGATGCTGATTTGCCCCATCTGTCACATATATAAGTTTTGTTAATTTTTGACATTTTTTCGTATAGCAGGAATCAAATGTACTTGTGATAAAGGCACAGCTGCTGTATCGTTAGTTGTGCATTCGGATAGCAGCATAAAAGTGCTTATCGTTGTTATAGTGAAATTGTTGAACAGCGTTCTGAGCGACATATAGGTAGTTTTCCGAGTAGTCTTTTTCCAAGAGACTCTTATTTGATTTTAAATTGCTTTTTAGATCGCTTATAAATTTCGATGGCTTCTTGGAAATGAAATGATGCAGGATCAGTTTTTCTAGACTTTCACATAATTCGGGCACCATATCATGTACATTAAGGCACTCCTTTTTTTAAGTGCACTTGTCGGTTGCCTGCCATACACTGTATATAATATTTTGAACATCATATTCCAGTAGCACATATGTTACGCACTCTTGCAAATATGATAGTTTTGGGCATTTTTTTACAGATTTCCAAGTAACAATCAGGTTTTGGATTTCTGCAAAGACAGTAATTGAAGCAGTCAGTATAACCTTACAATTTATGGTGTGATTCTTTTGTTAGTTCAATGAAATTGGAAACATCAAACATTGCCTTAAAATTCTGACGTATTACATACACACACTGTGTGTGCCTCTTGCTCCAGCTAAAACACACTAGTTAGGCCGCAGATCTGCAAATTTATCAAATCTCATCGGTATTTGTTGATGTTCGCTTTTGAAATTCCTATACAAAATCTTTATATCTAATAAAAGCATTCTTTTCGGAACATGCATTATCTTATCACCTTCTTTTATCTTAAACATATCTTTTTTATTTAACATAACGCGACTGTTAATGTCGGAGTTATAATATTCCACAAATTTGTTAACGATACTATCAGGAAAAGGCTTTCCTTTTTTCGGATCAGGAGTTGCTAAAACACCACATTAATCTTTTAAATCTCTTGCCTTCTTAGCAATCCTTAGAGACACATCAAACTCTTCAGCAATATCTCGAAGTAACCAACATTCAGGAAATATTGTCAGAATAATTACTCTCAATGGATCATTTTCGGGAAGGGAAAACAACTTTTCTTTCAGTTCATCCATCAACTGTTCCAATTTTGGTTCTCTTGATAAACAGATTTTCTGTCTTGGCTGAAGTCCTTCATCTTCTTTAAGCTCCGAGGTTCCTTTATCTATCAAAACATTTGAGGAATTGGAGGAATCTATAAAGCCATCCAGTCTACAATTTGTACAGATTAGAGATTTTTCAGGAATATTAGGATATATAGATAAGAATGAAGCTGAAACCAGGCACATCTCTTTTCCTTAATGCCCTTTTTTATTGAAACCCCATAAATTGCAAGGTTACACTGAGTACATCAATTGCTGTCTTTGCAGAAATTCAAAACCTGATTTTTATTTGGAAATCTGTATAATTATGCTACAACTCATGGCAAGGGATGTTGTGATGGCGTAGCGGCTACAGTAAAGAGTCTGGCAACACGAGCTAGTTTGCAAGATAAAAGGAATGAAGCTATTGTAGATTCTACTCGACTTTTTAACTGGGCTAAAAATAAATTTCCCAACATGACATTTTTCCAGTACACTAAACAGGACTATGATAGAACATCTAGGAAACTGTCGAAAACGTTTTCCATTGCACCACTAGTAACAAACCTTTCTAAAGCTCATACTTTTAAGGTCTCTTCCAACAAAATTCTTGCTACATTTAGATGCATCTGAAATTTTATCGAAAACTGAATACTCCTTGATAAAGTAAAAAAATATTAAAATAAAATTAAAGATTATTAGTAAAAACAGCGAAGAAAAGAAGAATTAAAAAAAAGTAAGAAAAACATTTTCAAAAGTAACGAAACAAAAAAACAAACAAAACGTAAAATGTAATGCGGAATTCATTACATATTGACAGCCTCAACCCTGTAAAACGCAGAGAGCTTTTGACAACCTTCCACAATCGGTTGATTTTCAATAATCTCGTCCGCCATTTTGAATTCGCCATGTTCAATTTTGCAAATCCTACTTTAAATTCATGATCCGCGACACGAAAAAACCTTCGTAAACCAAATTTGGCTGATATAGATTGATTTGAAAAAATGTCCGCCATTTTCGGTCCACCATATTGAATTTTGCATATCTGACTTCAGATTCGTGATCAGCGACCCCAAAAACCTTGGTAAACCAAATTTGGCTAAAATTGGTTGATTTTAAAAAATTATGTTCACCATATAGGACTGTCGTCCGCCATCTTGGATCGGGCATATTGAATTTCGCCAACCTACCTTATAAAATCTAGTTTCCGGACACCACGTTGTGCCGCTATATTGAAATGTTAAAAAGGCCACACGGGCCCAGAAGGCGGTTCCAAAAATGAACATTTTAAGCCCAATATCATTATAATACATCAACAGGAATTTTGGAGAGAGCCGTGTTACTTAGTTACTTAGTGTTACTAGCCGTGAAATATGTATAATAATAATAATAATAATAATATTATTATCCTACACATACATCTTCACTTTCAAATTCGTCATATTTCCTAATTTGCGAACAAGAAGTTTATTAAAATTGAAACTTCCCGTATAAAAATATCCCTGCAAATGACACTGTACACTTTAAAACACTAAAACATTATTTCAAAGAATTTCAGTCAAGTGTACTTACACTGTAATATATTATTATGATACATAAGAGCATAATTAAAAAAGAAGAATAATAATAGCTGGTTCAAATATGCATGAGCTTCCATTAACCAATGCATACCTGTCCTAACTTGTTCCAATCTGTACTATTCAGTTGCAAGGATATTTTTACACGGTAAGTTAAAATCTCCATAAAGTTCTTCTTCGCAAATTAAGCAATATGACGAAATCGTAAGTGAAGATCTAAGTATAGTTTACTTAGTTTCAAATGAGAGAAGTTGTAGGCTCCAGTATCACAAGATACTTTGTACACACACTTATCCGACGCAAGATACTTTGTACAACATAGTTCCTCCAAGTACGATTTCTAGCTGTGCATGACCTTACGCGGCAGACGACACAGTTGGAGGTGAAGGTTTCACCTCTGGATACTTTTAAGAGTTACCAATATTTGTACAGTGTTAGGTGGATCAGTGTTGACGGACCAGTTGTAGTGATGCAAGAAGAACCGCATTTTGCACCTGACTTTCGATCGCCTGAGTCTGACGCTGAGAAGCCGGGATTTTGTTGAGTTTGTTGAGAAATGAAGCTTTTATACCTCTGAGGCATCCGATCGTGAGAAACACAAGATGGACTTTGTAGCCTTGGTACAGCCTGCTCATCTCAAAAAGTAGTCTGATATTTTCCCCGCTTTTCTTCCTCCTTTTCCATGATATTGCCATCGGCTGGTGCCGGAAATTCAATCACGTAAATTATCTCCGTCTTCAGATCTTGGAGGTCAATATCAGGCCTCGTAACACTGATACGTTGCATGGTGGAAAAAAAGAAAATGCAGTGGATCTTATATTGATCATTCTCTACAACGGACTCCAGTTCCCCCTGGGCTTATGGCAAGACTGGTATGAGACAAACATGATACAACTGCCGAATTGAGAAAAATTTTAGATAGACGTATCGAAAGCTCTTCTTAACGTATAACTCTGTCGAATTTACCATGAAGGTGCTTGTCAGCATGTTCCTTTAGTAGAAGCGAATGTTCTGCTTCTTGTATACGACGTTTAAGCACCAAAGGTATTAGTTTTGCTAGGCCATGTGTAGTGTGGCTGAAATCAAATGGGAGACGAAGCTCCTCTGCAGCCCTATATGCGGCTGGATAGAGAATCGCTGCAACATTGACGACTTCACGTTAATGTACGAATAGAATCAGAGAATCTCTGCTTTTTATAACTAAGCATGCTGTAGCTAGGACCATTCTTCGAAGAAGACAAAAAGGTCATGAGAGCAACATGATATAACTACCAAAGATGGTAATATACCACTTTTAGAGTCGCATTGTGTCTTTTTATGTACCGGAAGCGTGCATACTTTGAGCATCCACTAAGAACATATCCAACTGTTTCTGGCTCTTGCTTGCACACTCGGCAATTTTTATCGCCTACACTTATATTCATTATGTGCTGACGGTAAACTTAGGTGTCTATAACGTCGTCTTGACAGGCAAAAAAAAATCCCTCTGTCTCCGATCTTAATTCAGCAGATTTAAAAAAAATGTAATAGATTTTTAGGCTTGTCAGCATCTTCCTTTAGTAGAAGCGAATGTTCTGCTTCCTTTATACGACTTTATAGAGAATCGCTGCAACATTGACGACTTCACGTTGGTGTGCAAGTCGCATTAGAGAATCTCTGCTTTTTAGAACTGAGCAGGCTGTAGCTAGGACTGCTCTTCGGTGAAGACCCTCTAAGCTCAGAAAACCTCTACCCACTTTATCGCGAGGGAGGTATATACGAGGTACAGAAGATCTGGGAAGATGACTTCCATGGATTTACATCATCTTGCGTGTGCTTCTGTCAAGTTGCTTCAACTCTTCGACGTTCCATTTCACTGCACCAATCGTGTAAAGAAGTATAGAAACAGCCAAAATATTTGTGGCCTAGATCTGTTTCTTCCTAGGTAATTCGGAAGCCCAAATTTTTCTGAGAATTAACCACTGCGGGATAGGTTGTTCTCTGTTTCAAAAAGTAATAAATATACGAGCTAGATGTTGCTAGATGTTGCTAGATGTTGCTAGATGTTGCACAATAGTTTTCTTTCGAATGGAGGCCATGATTCAGTTAGGAATGGCAATATGACCGAACTAAGGGTACATTCAGGCAATGGTCCCGGACAAGCGCAAGTAGTAGAAGTGAATTTCTTTCACCAAATTTGTTGATTTTATATGGCCCTTGTACAAGAACTTTTTAGATCTAGCGATAACTTTCTTAACTTCATCAGCAGTAAGTATGTTTCGCTCCTCTTCTGGACGTTGCGACAATTGTCTCTGGCAAAAGTTACGGAACAGTGAGATACCTGGAACGTCTTCATCTAGCTTATGAGTATCTCAATATACTTGTTCCCAGAAGACTTGAATGTCTTCTCGACTAGACGGACTTGCTTTCCGTTAGTTTGAGCAAGTGCTCTAACTTTTAGAGTGAACTTCTTATTTGATGTTATGTAGCTAATCAGGAACTGAACATTTGATGCATGCCATCTGGCCGTTTAAGTTTTAAACTGAAGCTGTGCAATACGCTTGAAAGTCTTACTCAAATGTACTGAAGTATCATTACTTCTATTTTCCCTAAGCAGGAAGACCGCCTTTTGGTAAAATACCCAGTTCAGATTCCAGATATCAACGTCTTCAGAAAGTAAATCAGGGAGAGCAGTATTTTTTATCTTCTATTTCTCATGTGACATCGGCTATCTGCAACGGTGATCTTGCTGCAACGAGTGGTACGTGCTCTGGAGGATTTATCTCTTCTTCTTCATAAAGAACTTGATATCCCCCTTTGCGTAAAAAGGATGCCTGATCTCTTAAATACTAGGGCGTTTTATGAGAATATTCCCGGTGCACATTGACCCAAAATTCATGCAATCTTGGCATGTAGCTTCTTCGCGCCGATGAACTTTCTTGTCAACAGGTAAGGATGTCCCTGCTGAGTTGGTCCGACCATTTAAAACGATGTTCTTGCGTTTGTCCGGGACCATTGCCTGAATGTACCCCTGGTTCGGTCATATTGCCATTCCCAACTGAATCATGGCCTCCATTCGAAAGAAAACTATTGTGGATGGCACTGCACGATACTGGTGACGTAACCGCATAATTCATTGCATTGGGGAGTTAACCCAATGCAACGTGGCTGACTGCAAGAGCCGGAGGTCTTGGGAGATGGGTTCGCAACTTTCCTACGCCAAATATTAATGAATATAATAATATTATTATGAATAATAATACCATCTTTAATCCGAGCTTGCACAAAACTGTTCCCATCTGAAAAAACCTGTAAACTCGTTTTAAAGTAGCAGTTGGGTACAAAATCTCTAGTGATTTCAATTACTAAAAAATTATTATTTCTATACTTGGATACTTAAGGTATGGAAAAGCCCCCAAAATATGCTCTATACGCAAAAAATCATTAATCTTTCTAGTTCGTAGGTTTAGACCTTTTAATTCGGTAAGTCTGATTCACAAAAACAGCAGGTACAAAAATACAAAGAAAATGTTAAAAAGAATTTTAAACAAGAAGACATTTGCTGTACATTTGATGTGGGGTTCTTTGTTTTTAAACGAATAATGTATCCGTTTTTTTTTTAATTTATCTATTGTGTTAAACTTTTTTTTGTTGTTTTAAAAATTATTTTTAAAAAGTTTAATTTCTGTTACGGTAGAAAATTATTGGTTTAAAAATTAAATTATTCATTTTCAAATTCAATTTTTTGCTTGAAAAGTTAAATATTGTGTTGAAACTTTGTTTTTTTTGTACGCAATAATTACTTTTTCACTGAAAGTGTAACTATTTCATTTTTGGTTGAAACTTTGTCTTTTTTAGTTGAAAATTCAATTATGCGGTTTGAAAATTATTATATTTTTTTTTCAAAATTCGTCTTTTTTTTAAGAATATTAGTCTTTTTCTCCGTAAATTCATTTCTTTGATTATAAATTTCACTATTTTGTTGTGGATTCGATTTTTTTTTTAATTCAAAATTAATTAAAATTTTTTTCAATTTCACTGTTCTATTTTTGGTTAAAAATTAATCTTTTTTACTCAAAAATCATTTACTCAATCACAAAAAAATGATTATTTTGTTTAAAAATCCATTTTTTAAATTCTTTTGGGGTTGTAAATTTAACTATTTTATCGAATTTTTTTTATTTGTTAAAAACTAATTTTATACTGAAAAATATGACTAAGATAAGCCGCACATATCTACATACAGTACATTATATATTTGTCTTTGCAATAAATCTAATTATTCTCTGGTTATTCCGAATTTTAAAACCAGAATAAATGTGAAGAGCAGCTGATTAGCTCATTCGCCTTATCGCTCGCATTTTTTTACGTCGTTTTTTCTTTTGCGTGTTTTTCTTCGCTTTAGCGTACGTTTTTTGGATCGGTTTTGCTCTCTGTGTGTCAAATCATTTGAATCCAAACGGGCAATATTAGACAATTAATGAATTAAAAAAGATAGCGGCGTTTTATGCTTTTTAAAGCCAATCTTGTTACATTATTAAAATTTAGTATTTCGAAATAATGTTTGTTCGCTCCCTCCTAATCTTCCCAAAAACATCCCACCTAGAAGTTAGGGAAGGTGAGGAAAAAGCGCTCCCCTCAAAAAAATTTCTTCCACAGGAAAACTCACCAAGAAGAATCAAACCTCCCACATGGACTTAATGAACCAAAAATTAAGAAACGTAAAAAAATATATTCCCTATGATCTATTTTTTAAGTGAATGGTCCTGGGAAACCCCGAAAGGAAAAATGAAGGCAACAATAGATTTGGCTTCACATGTTTCATTCTTGTTACTCGCGACTTGGCTAATTCGAATCACTCACCTTCCTGATTTTTATGAAGGAAAGCGCTTTTGTCATTTAAATTTTGATTTGGCTACGTAATTTTCAGATCAATTAGGCTAACAAATTTGAAAATAGCGGCAAGGTGAGCGACTCGAAATTATTTGGTCCACAGTGACAATAATAAAACGATCTTGCCTTCCTCGCTTCGCAATGCCTCCCACCCCGTTTGCTACTTTCTCGCCTCGCATGCATGACGCTATTTTCTAGCTTTTCCTCGACTTGCCAGTCTCTGCCTCCGCAGCTAATCCCTAATCCTTATCTACTATTTACAATATGTACCATTTTCTTAAATCTACATTCACTACTGTTCTCCTTGTCAGCATTATAGATACGATTGAGATTTATTTTATAAATAGAGAGTCGACAATTGTGGCATAAAATGTTATTAACAACTATTATGCGGTTTAATGAAAGAGAAAAATCATTTGCTTCAGTTGCATTTTTTATTATCTTTTTTTGCCTTGCTTTTTAATCAAGAAAGCGTCGCAGCCAGCACATTTAAGCTTTATTTTTAGGCGTAACATTTTTTAATCAAAGAATGAGGTCTTTTCAAGCACAAGTATGTAGTACAATTATTACTGCTGACAGATGATAATCAAACTGCGCCAGAGTTTGCTTTTTCAATCCAAGAAGTACCCTTACGAAAAATTTGGGTAAAATATATGATGAAGTAGACAATAAGTGCATTTCTTTAAAGAAAAAACTAGAGGTGTATCTCTAAAACATAACCTAAAAAAAAAATTTTGAAAATTATTCAAACATTTTTTTGCCCCTATATTTTGTTTTAAAAATTTAGGAATTTTTTTCTAGCTAGTCTTACAGGTGACTATAACATATATTTCGATCATCAAAATCGGTTGGGTAGTTTTCGAGAAAAATGACTTTTTTGATTTTTCTTTCCTTGTCCATAACTCCCCTAAAAATAAAATTTTAAAGTTATCCTTTGTAGGAATTTTATGTCACATCAATGTCCATCTATAGTAGTAATATGAACTTGATACGTGCGGGTGCTTCTTTTGCATGCTTACCCCACTAGGCCCTTTTCGGAAATTTCTGAAAACTTTCGGTTATTTACGGTAAAAGTGCAGGTCATTTATTGTAACTTAAAATAAATAACCTAAATTGGACTTCAATTTTTTTATGAATTTCTTAAAAATCTTAGCAATTTACGGCAATATTATCAGTAATATGTTGTTACTTTCTATAAATAACTGCAAAATTCTATCAACTGCAACCAAAATTCCCGCACAGTTTTTAAGGTAAATGGGCTGATGATCGTAAATTGCGAGTTCATAGATGTATAATTTGCATTATATACCTCTGACGTCACTTTTCAATCCCTGGGGAGTAAGAAGTACTTTTTTACTCCCTAGGGAGTAAAAATTGGAGCTTTGTCCCCTCTTCATAGGTGTCGAAAAGAGCTGAAATCATGCATGTGCCTTAACAAAGCAGTGCGTTGCAGTGAAGCCATACGGCAGAAGTGAAACTTTGGGGGGGGGGGGGGGGGGGACAGAGAGAAGGGGAGCAGGGACAGCATTGACACGTATAGTACTGTACCTGCGGTAAACAGGGACTGCTGAGCTTGAACTGTGACAATAACACGTTTAAATTGCAAATTAGGGAAAGACGTCTGTATGCACAATTTTTCCAACGCCATTTATATCTGAGAGAGGAGGTTTCATGTCTAGAAAACAAAATCGATCATTTTAAAAACAGCACACGAGAAGAGTCTCAGTGGAGGAAACGACGCCTGAAACAAGACCTTGGATACTAATGGACCCAAGTGGGGAATCTCACAT
>JAAAKG020147833.1:0-10377 GCA_010014905.2 Druon quercuslanigerum
GCATTATGGTTAAAATCATTGGCAATCAGTATCAACATAAATATTACAAAACCAATTATAATTTATGAAGATAACAAGGTTTGTATTAGTATAGCAAGCAATCCAACTAGTCATAAAAGATCGAAATATATAGACATAAAGTATCATTTTTCAAGGGAACAAGTTGAGAAAAATGTCATTAAACTAAAATACCTTCCCACAGGAAACCAATTGGCTGATTTGCTGACAAAACCGCTACCAGCACCAAAGTTCATAGAACTTAGAAGAGGAATGAGTCTGGAATAGCCTCACTGTATGAAGGTCTACATTATAATGTAATATTATTATGAAATGATATAGGTCGGATTAGGTTTTTCTGGGTTTCCCTAATCCCTTGCACGAATGTTGGACCATTTGTAAATAGTTTTCCCAAATAGCACAAGGAAGGTGCGTCTTTGCTTTTCTTATATGAATGATTTCTTAAATGATATTTAGTAAATTTTTTTGAGAGGGCGTCTTGGATTACTTCAACTATTGTATATATGTATATGAAGCAAAAATATAATCTACATTTCTGAGTAATGAATTTGGTATGTTATAAGTCGTGTGTGTGTTCTTTAGTTCCAAGAAGTTTAGTATAAAGCTTTAAAGGCTATGCGTAATCTCTATAACATAAACTATAAACCATGATTTCTTGTGTGTGGTGTATGAATGTGATATTGGTGACAGGTTCGTTCTTTAGTACAGAACCGAATCTCGATCAGTTAAGACGTGCCTTCTAACTGCAATTTTAATAAATCGATTCTTTTAAATTAAATCGTTGTTGTTCATAACCTGTTTTATTTAATAATTGATTATTTAAACAAATACAATAAACAAATACACAGTTTCGCCATTTTTTTATATTCTTACCTCGTTTACAGAACTGGATTAACTGTGAATGACCAATTTTTTAAACCCAATTATTATCGGCATGAACCTCTTCATGAGAATAATATTAATATAAATTCGATAGGCTACTTATTTAGTTAGTAAGATCTACTTATTTGTTCATAACAAATTATATACATTTTTTAATTTATTCTACGGTACTGGAAAATTGTACTGGATAATTCCTCTACTCATTCTGGGTATTTGGAAATGAATCTGAGTATTCTCTTGGAAATGGCTTTAATTTGAATGTATGCTTGGATGAGACCATGCGAATTTTCATCAGCTTCAATTTGAAAAAACCGTTTAAATCGGATGAAAATTGTAGTCGAAAAATATTAATTATTAATCATTATTAATATATAAATTCATCTTATAATAGTGAAACTTTTTATTCATTCAACTTTCTAACTTTAAAAGTAATTTTCTTGTTTTCTTCTTATTTAAAAGGTAGCCACTAAACTCAAGTAAAAATTTGGAATCATCTCCTGGTTAAAAAATGTACGTAAAATAGAAGAACAAAATAAAACTCAAAGATTAAGTTTTCAAAGCTGAACTTTTTGATTTGAAGTATTTAAGACTAAATTGCAAATTAAACCATTCAAAGTCGAAGTTTTTTAACACTGATCATTTTAAATGTATATTTAAAAAATTCAAACCAGCTATTTCGAGTACAAATGTTCAGTAATGTATGTAAAAATTACAAGTCGTCTAGACACTTCTTATAAATAAAGCTTTCATAACTGTACAATATGGATTTAGAAGCCTGAGACTTTGTTAATTTTGAAATTATGCCATGTGAAATTAAAGTATGAAAAATGTAAGTTTTTAATCCTGTTGCAATTAGATTTCAATAAGTGAATATATATGCCCATATGTATTTAAAATGTTTTCAAATTTTAAATCAAACTTCTTTAAAAATTTAGCATTCTTATATTGCAATAAACTCAAAGTATTGGATAAGTTTTTTTACTAAAAATTAAAAAGAATTGAATGAGTTGCTGGTAACAACGAGTTGATTGGGACGCATATATTGGAATTAAGGAAAACGGACATTTTAATACCTTTAAATGCATACCAATTGCATTTATAGCCGAAAATTAATTAAATCGCATTGACCGGCAATGATTCTATTCAAATTTTGTCAACAGGATTAAATGATACTGACAGGGTTCGATACTTGTTTCTTGTAAAGATATAGGTACATTTTTTGTCCGTATTGTTTATAATTTTTGCAAAAGTAATTGGCCGTATCTACAACAGACATACCTGGATGTCGTCCCTGCTGGAAGTAAGAAGATTCGAAAAGATAGAAACGCGTGGATAGAAAAAGATAGATATATTCAATCCTTCCCAAATGCACACTTTGCATCCCACAAACTCTATCTTTTTCTTTCCAAGCCTTATCCGTCGCGTCTACTTGAAACGACTTGGATCCCACACTACCCACTATCAACGATATATCATTTTAATTTCTATCCATTTGAATCCACTCAAAAATGTAGTATTCTTATCCGTTTCAAAAAAATGTATTTAGAATGTCAAAATCATGCAAAATAGTATTAAACCAGCTTGACGACGCGCTAAGAATAGACGTCGATAACGGGAGGATTCGTTTGGATAAAACGAGTAGGATTCAAGAACATTCCCCAACGAATAGAGAAGGATAGAGGTGGGTGAGCTGTGAATTTATTTAGATAGGAAGACTGGGATTCAAGATAATAAGGCTGTCGTAGATTTCGGGCAAGATAGGAAAAGATTCATTGAGATAAGAAGATAGGGATTGTAAAAGAAAGACAAGATTTTGGATGGTCTAACGGATAGAAAAAGAAAGGCAGGGATAAGCGAAGGGTTCAGTTGGAAAGAAACACTAGAATAGGGATTCGGAATGAAAAGAAAAGAATAAACGTCGATAAGTGGCGGATAGACAAGAAGAGGCAGATTGGGATTCAAAAGAATAGAGATGATTGTAGATTGGAAGAAAAATAGAAAATAATCGAAGGGATAGACCTGGAATCAAGATAGATACATCGGGTTTTTTTATTTTTATCTTAAAGATAGAAAACGATTCAAACGGATAGAGATTATATCCATTTACTTCCAGCAGTGTAAGCTTGAAAATGCGAATGCGCATGCGTACCTGTGTAGTTAAGATGTCCTAGACAGCAGGCGACTGAGGTAGATACGAGAATCTGAGATCAGCTGTTTGGATTAAGCCGCAGCACCCGCAGCATGAAAAAATTCTGAAATAATAATGAAATATATAGAATGCTATCCGAAATCTACATCTTCTTCGAAAAGTATCATTCAGAGTCTAGAAGAAAAGAAAAAAAATATTTATACGGTAAATGTATGACTGACGTCAGCGAACTGCAGGTATGGCAACAAAGCATCTGTTCCACGTGCTCTGATTTTGCGCGAATTTCTAGTAAGACGCGTGCTTACACGCGACGTTGCCCAACTTATGACTATGACTGTATGAGCAATAACAATTCGAAGCTTTCTCTCTACTGACTTGCTACGTACCGAGGGTACATCCTTAAATTGAATGCATGTCATGCATAAAGTAGAAAAGTTTGTTTTAAGGCTATGTTTGCAGTATTAAACCTTTTAGGGAGAAAATGTTTATTGAGACCCATACTAAAAGTATTCTTCCATTAAATTATATACCAAGTAAATTAATTTAAATAAATTATCTAAAGTAATAATATAATTCATTTATATTATATATTACCGACAAAAATGATCTACATGTCTATTTGGTTGGGTTAAAAGTACATTTTATTTAGATTAAAAATCAATACCTCTGAAATGCGAAATCAAAAGTGTAGAAAATAATTCCCTTAAATACCAAATTTCAAATCTTGAAAAAGTGCAATAATTCTAATTTCGACTGTGAGGTTATGTAGACTTTTTTTGTCGTTAAGAAAGTCAATCACATGATCAGAAAAATGTTTACACTCTACTGAAAATTTCTATATAGGTTTCTATATAGGGTCCTATATAAGACCCTACATAGGATACTATATGTTTAACCTACAGGTGCCTCCTTTAGCAAATAACATAGGATCATCCCCAACAAGCCACCTAACGGTACATAATGGTACGTAACAAGTATTAAATAATGGTACTTACTGGTACTTATGTCTCCAGGTGCCCCTGGAGGACCAGAAAGCTTATGCGCAGCTGTAGGCGCCATAGAGTACTACTGCGCATTTGCATAGGATCCCATACAGGAACATGAACAGGATCGTATACAGGTTCCTATACAGGAATCTATATAAGAATTTGTAGTAGGGACCACAAGTTATAGAGAGAATTTCTTTAGATACCAAATAGATACCCAGTTAATTTAATAGGAACTATTTTTCCAAATAATGACTGATATAAAACTGCACAAAATTCAGAAAACTGTTTTGAACTTTATAGACAGTGGTTTAGTCGAGGCTTGGAGGGGCCTGACCACATTCTTGTTACGCGGAACATTTTTTCAGTTATGGGCCATTAATATCCTACTTTAAAAACAATTTTGGGCTTTTTTGACCTCTCCCGGGAGTAAATTACCCGTTGGATAAAGACGGATTTTACGTTTACAAATAAAATTAATGTAGGTAAACTGGTGAATCCAATACGTAACACTTTGAATTCCTAACATTGGCTACTAGAAAAGAACATGTATTTGTTAAAAAAATGACACTTTAGATAGAGTGCATACTAAAAAATCAGTACTTCTATAAAATGTTTTATTTTCGAGCACAAACATTTTCACGTTCTTTATGATAATATAAAACCAAAACGGCAAAAATACAACAACAACCAAATTTTTAAGACGAAACTCCAACAGAAATTATTCATACGGCCCCGATTGTTTTTGGTTTGGCGAATCCCAAGATAGTACGAAGGAGATAAAGGGTAGCCCCGAAATGGCTTCTATAGCGAATTGCAGTATATGCGATTGATTACGCATTAAAAATTGTATATATTCTACGATATTTGTTCACATATTTAATCAATTCAACTCACACCTACTTAGTGGGAGGTCCACTAGGTTTGCTTAATAAAAAATGGCCACTCTCCTAAAGTTACTAATTAAAATATTTTATTGAAAAAATATATTGTATTAAAGTTTCTACTAAAATACTATTAAAATATATAAATTACTATTAAAATATGGTTTTGTGTCCTTGTTACGAAACAAATTTTGAGGGAGTACCATCGGTAATAGAATTATAAATGAGAATTACACTGAAGCTTTAGTTAAAATTTTAGTACCTTTTAGAGCTTCTAATCGAAAAACCAATTACTGAAAATAACATGTGATCTTATTAGAAGACGCACTTTTTGTAGTATATAAAAATATTGAAAATTTAAAAAATCCTGAGATATATAGAATGTTTTTCCAAATACATATCTGCTTTGAAAAGTATCATTCAGAGCCTATAACCATATTGAAAAATGTATACCGTAAATGTAGTATGACTAATGTCAGCTAACTGAAGATATGGCATCGTCGCATCCGCTCCACGTGCTCTAGTTTGTGCGCGAATTTCGAATAACACACGTCCTCTTGAACGGAGGAGAGCAGGGTTGCAGCGCGACGTTGCCAAACTTATAACTGCGACTGTGTGATTCAATAAAAAGTCGAAGTGTTCTCTCAGTCGACTTGCTACGTGGTTGCGTCTCAGACGCCTTCAAGGACAGATCGTTCGCTTATTGCTTTTCAAGGATATAAGTTATAGCATCAGCTGTGGTTTAACGCGCTATCACTTCCATCATTCTTCCTACTGCTTGGACCTCCTTTTTTAATAACTTGATAATAAATACAGGTCAGTGGTTATTTGTTTTTGTAAAGGCCAAGTGGCCTGTGCCATAATATGGCGAGTCGTACAGGGAACTTGGATCCCTTGGATAAAAATGGTTTTATAAATAACGTCGGATCTCCAGCTAATAATGATTATCACATGGACTTTGAATCAAAATTGAACCAAAATGTTGTAAATAGCTCTTTATTTAACTTTAGCCAAGAAATCCAACAATCTCAGAACTCTGAAAACTTGAATTCTTCGTCGACACGCGCAGCCCTCCCTAACCGTAACTCCATAAGGGAGAGGCTGGTGATGCGAGACTCCTCACATCTGATGAATCACTCCCTTACTGAAAAGAACAAAATACCTCACACAGGTGTTTCTAGAGATTTTAACTCCTCTCACAATCTATCAAAAAATCTTTATTTTATTTGCAACAAAGGTTCTTTTTCATAACTGTAGAACCAAAGAGGTATTGCAAACCAAAGCATGTTATCCCTAGCGGACCGTTCAAAAGGAAAGGATACTCTACAGAGTATCCTTTACGTTCACGCGGTCTGCTTTCCAGGTTTAATCAAACACATTGAAAGGTTCGCCTCTCGCGAACTCAGGTAGAATTCTATAACGGAAGGAGTGCCAACAAAATTGTTGTTCGTCTTGATCTCTTGATTAAATCCAACTTCACTGCGTTTATTCCCAACTATCGGGTCGCTCGTGAAGGTATAGTACGAGATATACCTCTTGATATTTCTGAAGAAGATATCATTAAATATTCCCAGTCAAGTTCTAAATGCTCAGTTCTTAGTCTTCCGGACTTCATTGATATCTCTAATTTAACAAGTTGAACCTTACGTTACTTAACCCAAGCTTTGCTATTAATGCTTCAGATGTGGTCATGCGGCCAAAAAATATAAAAACCTTCGATGTCGATTCCGAGGCGGAGCTTCCCGTGACTACAAGGGCACGTATTTAGCATTAGACAAGAAATTTCCAGATTTCCTGAACCAAATCTCGATTAGGAAAATTGCGGCGTTCAGAAATCTTCCCATTAACTACGCCACACGTCTATTCCATCAGGAGAAAAGTCGTGCGCAAATAAACAACTCGAGCTTTGATGTTAACTCTTTACTCATAAAACATCTCGTTCCTTCTAGTCTTTCATTGCAGACGCCTGACTTTAATTATTCCAACTGTCCTAACCTTGGAGACGTCGACTTAAACTTTTCCATGGGTAATCCGAGTTCATGCTTGCAACTAACTTTTGTAACCGTCCCTCCTTTCTCGAAACCAAAACCACGCGTACAGCACCAGAATAAGCAACGTGCTCAACCATCAGGTTCTCGCCAGAATCCCAACCAAGACGGTAAGCACGCTGATTTAAATAATTCAAACATAACACCGACCTCTTATAATACCAGTTATGCCACTTATATTCCTTCCCCCACCGAATTCGTCACTTCCTCCTCAATATGCAGAAAGCCTTTAACAGATCATGTCTTTTCTAACTCAACTTTGCAATCAGATGGATCCTTTGTTTGCCTTGCTAAACAATATTAGTTCCCTCTCCAACCTTCCTCAAAATCTTCATGTTGCACCCCTCTCACAGACTGCTACTAACATTCATTCTTATTACATAATAGCTACAGAATCCTTCCTAAACATTCTTCAATGGAACTGTCAGGTTATTTTCCCTAAAAAAGGTTCACTTGAAAAAATCGCATACGAATTCGACATCATCCTCTTAAACGAGACCTGGCTTAAACCCCAGTAGAGATTTTTCCTAAAGGGTTTAAACTGTATAAGAAAGGATCGCCCGGATTGATCAGGAGGTGGTCTTTTGATAGCTATTAACAACGATATTCCCTTTAAACTGATTGATTCAATCTATTGTCTGAATGGTATACTTGATACCCTAGCACTGGTCATTCCAACTGATGTGCGACAACTAGTCATTGTTAATGATTATAGGCATCCTCGCGCTTCCATTAGCTCAACTAACTGGCAAACGTTTTTGATTCGAATTCAAATATTTCTAGTTTTTTTTATTGCAGGGGACTTTAATGCACATAATTCATCCTGGGGTTGCGAATCTTCTTGTCTATCAGGGATTTCGTCGTCCACGGCAGTCCAAATCAGTTATAGCTTTATCGATTGTATATCCTTACTTGAAAGTAATTGCTTCTTGGTCGGTTCTTCAAATTGCTTCTGGCATTCTATTTACATACTATCAGTCATTTCCACACAAAAACTCTTCTCATCTCTCCATAAAGAAGATAATCTTCCTGATTTTCAATCATCACATGATATTATTAATGCATACTGCCAGTTCGTAAAGAATACAGATGATGTCTTTCATAAGGTGGACCATTCATAAGGTGGATTAATATGAAGTCTTCGAGATACAAATTTGATATGTCCTCCCCCCTTTGGTGGAATAATGACTGTGATAAAGTCTCTCGCATCATATTAGCTTAATACAAACACTGTATGGCCTCTTCTAATGATGAAAATTTCATTGATGTGCAAAAATATCAGGCGCTTGCCACTAAAATATTTAAAGCCCTTAAGGTTCCTAGTTTCAGATCATATTGTGAATCTTTATTGTATAATTCCCCTGTTGCTAATGTTTGGAACAAAATTAGAGGATTTCGCCACAGATAAATGAAACCATCTTCGCCTACTTCTTGTTTCATAAATAAATATTCAATAAAAATTCATTAAAAAATAAAACGCGTACATTGAAATTTTTTAAATGATGTCTGATGATTTCTCTAATGTAACCATACCACCTCTTCCAAACTCCTTCCGAGAAAGTGATTCTTCCTTTCAGAATAATGATCCCTCGTCTTCTTTCAAAAAGTTTAGAAAAGAAATTAAGTTCTATGACTTTGACTTCTTGCTTTTTAAAAATAACGGAGAAATTAATTTTGAATCGACTGGTCCATTTGGTTAGAAAATCAGGGTGTTCTCCCTTTATCTCAATATGATTACAGGAAAAACCGTTTCTGTGCCGATAACCTTGCAATCCTATCTTCAGAACTTGATCTATCCCAAGCAAAAAATTAATATACGGACTGTCTCTTTTTTGATATCAAAGCTGTAGACGGTAACGTCATCCCTAGCATTCTGATCAATAAGCTGATCGAAATTGGTCTCCCATTTAAGATTTAAAAAATTCATTTTCAACTTAATTCAAGAACAATAAGTTTTCTTTAAAATAACTTGTGTTAATAAAGGACCATTTACAGTCATAAAGGGTCTCTCACAGGGTTGTATTCTTAGCCTTGTATCGTATACAATTTATATGCGGAAATTACACTCATTCATATTCTAAATTCTATTAACTCCATTTTGAAGAAAAGGGAACTATCTCTCTCCAGAAAAATCGCAACTAATTATTTTCCCAATTCTGATCATAATTATACCAGATAATGTTCCCATCTCAATAGACGATCAAACCATTACTCCATTCGAGTCGGCTTCATTTTTAGGTAATACTAGCAGTGCCCTCTGTGGCGGTGGCTTCCCCGCCACGCAACGGCCGCTACCCAGATAAAAATTCTAGCGCACCATGCGTGCATAGCGCAGGCGAGGCGTGCATATTTTCACGCACGACGTACGTTCAGATCAGCAAGAAGATATATCGTCCATGGAGACGCATATGCCAGGCACGTCTTGTGACGGACGTGCGAACGCGCATGACGCAAGTAATCAGTGCTCGATTCACTTAGACTGATGGTGTATTTACACGCCTGTTTAATGATTGCTAGCCAGCTGAGAAGTCATAAGAGTAAAAGAGACAGAGAGTGGAAAATTGGAAGAAAATTTCTCTCTATCTCTTTAGTTTTCTGCTGGCTGGCGACCAGTTGGCAGGCGTGTAAATACACCATCAGTGCTCAGCAGGAAGCATTCGATTAACTTCAGCATTTTCACTCTGCCCTATTAACAGATTACAATACTGCTTGCGATCTCTTTCTGTGAATAACAAAACATTTTAAATACCCGATTAGATCACATGAAACGTCAATGCAAAAACGTCGATAGCGTCAAATCGATATTGCGATAGACTCGTAAGGCTTTAGAGAACAAGCACTATAAAGTCCGCCAGTGATGCCAATTTGGCCGCCATGAGCTACTGCGCTTGCGTTAGGGTCGCGCTCACCTTGTCCGTGTTTGGTGCTAAATTCAAAATAGGTATTAAAAAGCATTCTTTTAATTGAATAAATAGTTATTACAAAATAATTAATTGAATATTCATGATTTTGTCTGTAATTTTAACTGTTTCTTAAAACTTATTTTTTATTTTCAGCTGAAAATGTAACTATTCTATCTTTATTCTAAATTTAGCTTTTTTGTTTAAAATTAAATTATTTGGTTGAAAAATTTCGTTTTGAATTTGGATTCATACATTTTATTTAGTTACTAATAAATTCTTACATGCTTTTTAATGAAATTGTATCTTCCCGTTTTAATGTTATTTTATAACTGTATATAATTTCATGTTTTGAAAAATATATTTTTATTTGGCACAAAATAATTTTTTATTTTAAAAATAAATCACTCTTCGTATTTATACGATTTAAAAATTTCAAACTCGTTTTATGGAAAATAAAAATAAATTTATATTTACTTTAGTAGATTTTAAAATGCATTCATAGTGCAA
>JAAAKG020147834.1:0-10377 GCA_010014905.2 Druon quercuslanigerum
CCAAAATGATCAACTTAAAAAAAAACGGAATACTGACACTCTTAGTTTAACATATTTATTTTTCAATAAAAAAAGAATTTTCGACAAAAAGGTTCCACTCAAAGCATGATTTTTTAACTTGGAAGATTCATTTTCTAAATTTTATATCAAAAATATCAATTTTTAATAAAAAGTATAGATTTTAGAAAAAAATGGAACGCTTACATCGTTAGTCGAAAAAATTAATTTTTAATAAAAAAAAATTTTTGACAACAATTAAATAGTAACATTTTAGTTAAAAAAATTAATTTTTCACAAGAATAAGAAACGAATTTTCAACAAAATTTTTTTTCAATATACTAGATTATTTTTCAAATAAAATGATGAATCTTTAAAAGAGGGTAAAATTTTTAGTTTAAAAATACGATTTTGTAACATAAAAGGTAACTTTTTACCAAAAAATTTAATTTTCATAAAAATAGTAATCTTCTTAACAAAAAAGTTAATCTTCAACCGAAAAAAATAATTTTTAACAATATAAATGGATTTTCAAATAAAATAGATCATTTTTAAATATAAAAATTAACTTTCAATCAAGAAAAAAGAATTGCAATGTTATTTAAAAAATTAAATATAAACAAAAGAAGCAACGAATTTTCAACAAAATAATTCAGTCCAATAGTATAATTTTTTAACCTGGAAGATTAGTTTTCTAATTTTTAAAAAACTCAATTTTTAACGAAAAATATCAATATTCAACAAAAAATGGAATAGTTATATTGTTAGTTGAAAATAATAATTTTCAATCGAAAAGAAAATAAACTAAATCGGTCAATCTCAGAAGAAAAAAGGAATTTTCAACAAGAAGGTTCAATTTAATGTAAAACTTTTTAACCCGGACTATAAAAATTTTCTTAAAAAAAGATCAGTTGAAAAAATTAATTCTTAACAATAACAAAAAACTGAATTTTCAACAAAAAAATGTGTTATATTGTTAGAGATTAATTTAAAAAAAAGGAATATTTAAATTTTTAAGCAAGGAGGTGATTCTTAAGAAAATATTAATTTTTAAAAAACTATTCAATTTTTCAAAATTTTTAACTAAAGAAGATAAATTCAGAAAAAAATATTTTAATTTAAATCAAGAAAGATGAATTTTTCAGAAAGAATATTATAGTTGTACAAAAAAATAGGAATTTTCAAGAAAATACAATTATTATCTACAAGAAGGTTAAATTTTAAATTTGGAAATATGATTTCCTTACAAAAAAGTTAACTTTGTAAAAAAAATTAATTTGAAAAGAAAAAATTTAATTTTGTAAGAAAAAAATTAATTTTGTAACATAAGAATAAATTTTAGCCGAACAGTTTAATTTTTTACCAAATTTCTACGAGAATATTTGCAAAAATTAATTTTTAACAAAGAAGTCAATCAAAAATATTATTTTTTAACAAAAAAAATAATTTTCTGCTAAAAACTTTAATTTTTACAAGTTTAATTTTTAACAAAAAAGTTCATTTTTAAACTAATAGTTTAATTGTCTACAAAGAAGGGTAAATTTTGACAAAAAAAAAACAATTAAAAAAAAATACATGAATTTTTCAACCAGAAAAGATCAATTTTTAAACAAAAATGTAATAGTTACATTTTAAGTTTAAAAATTAATTAAAAAACAGAAACATTTTTTCAACAAAATAATTGTATTTTTTACTAAAATTGTAAATTTTAAACAAAAATATTTTTCCATAAAGAAGTCAATCCTAAATATGATTTTTTAGCAAAAAAAAAATAGTTTTCTCGCAAAAAGTTAAATGTTCATTTTTAAAAATTTAGTTTTAATAAAAAAGTGAATTTTGAACCACATTTTTTAATTTCATATTAAAATGTAAAATCTTTAAACAAACCAAACTAATTTCTACCAGGAACATTCAATTTCAAAGAAGAAAAAAAATTTTTTAAAGTAGATGAATTTTTAACTAAAAAATATCAATTTTTAACAAAAATGGAATATTTATATTTTAAGTTTAAAAATAAATTTAAAAAAAATGGAAACATATTTTTAACAAAATAATTGTATTTTTCACTAGAATTGTGAATCTTAAACAAAAATAATTTTCTATAAAAGAAGTCAATCCAAAATATGATTCATTAGTAAAAAAAAATAGTTTTCTCGCAAAAAGTTAAATTTTACCAGGAAAATTCAATTTTAAAGAAGAAAATAAATTTTTAAAAGTGGATGAATTTTCAACTAAAAAAGATCAATTTTTAACAAATAATGGAAAAGTTACACTGCTAATTAACGAAGTTAATTTTTAAGAAAAATAAATGAATTTTCAAAAAAATAGTTCAATTTTAATCGAAAATATTTAATCTTAAAACAAATTTTTTTGAATAATTGCGATTTAAATAATCAATAAAGTATACTTTGGGTAAGAAAAAAACAATAAAATTAACAAATTTCTTTATGTGATTCAATTTATGCTTATCCAAGCTGATGGTTAAGTCAAATAATTATTACAAAGTTTTCTAAATAATTGTAATTTTCCATGGAAAATTAGAAAAATGTACAATCTAAAAAAAACATGAAAATCAAAAACAGAACTCTGTTGACAATTAGTTGATGAGAACCATGAATATGCATAATTAAATTATAGCGGATATTGGTTAATAATAATGTTAAGATTGTTAAACATTTTCGTTTTTCTTTACTTTGTTTAAACAATCATAAACCAATATTTTGAAAAGGAAAACAGAGCACGTAAAATTAACAATTCCTTAATATGGCCTTCTTATTGTTTAAACACAATTAAAAATGTTGCACCATCACGTCGTTTAATTAAACATTTCTAATTTAACGCTTACGATGTTTATAACCTTTTTACCTTTCTGTGGAAAAAAACTCGATTCATTTACCAAAATTTGGTTTCCTTATTGTAGAGGGAAAATTCCAGTGAATTCAATAGGAATGTGACAATTTTTTTAATTTACTTAGAATCTTTAGAAATTACGAGATTATTATTCTCATTAGCAAAATATTAACTGATACCCTATTTTTAATATTATTAAAAATTTTTTTTTTTAAATGCATCTTTAAGCTATTTCCGGATAAACTATTCGTTATAGTAGAATTAAATTTGACTATTTGAAATTGATTAGAATTTTCTGTAATTTTGTAATTTTTTATTGTATTTTTGCAATAAATTAAAAATAAATATTTTTCTATATTTAAATTGCACAAATTAAATTTAAATAGTAGTTTTAGGGATAAAAAATTATTACACGCGGTGCTAAATATCTTTTTAATTTACTTCAATTTTTATTAAAATTTTGAAAAATCCTGTAAAATGAAAAAAAGTTTCTATAAAGTTTTTTAAATTCTTTTTTGACAGATTTTCAAAAGTCCTTTTACATTTTTTCAGAAAACTTAAGAAAATTTTGTTATTCTATTCAAAAATTTTAAAATGCTTCAAAACATCTTAAAATTATTTCGAAATCTTCAAAAATGTAGATTTTGTTTCAAATGTTTATAAATATTTTCAAAATTTCAATTCGTTTTAAAATTTTTTCTAAAATTTTTAATCGCCGTTTGAAATGATTCGAATTTTTTATAAATTTTTTTAAAAATCATGCAAAATGAGAAAGAAAAAGTGTCATTAAATTTACCAGTTTTTTTAAATTTGAAAACCTTTTAAAATATTTTTAAATCCTTTAAGTTTCATCTTCAAATTAAATTTGGAATATAAGGAATTATTTTTAATGATATCAGAATCTTATAAGAATATTTGATTAACTACACTTAAATTCAAATTAAATCAATAATTAAATTTATTTCCAAATCTTCAAATATCTAAATTTTGTTTTTAATTGCTTAAATTCTTTTCAAATGAAAATATATTTTATTTTTAGAAATTATTGAGAAAAAATTATTTACCAAATTGAGAAACATTTTCACAAAAGTAAAACAAAATGTAAAGGCTTTTTTTTAAATTTGTATATTTTTTTGACTTTTTTGTAAATGTTTCTAAATTTGCTTAAATTTTATATTCAAAATAATTTCTAAAATTAAAATATAATTTCAAAATTTTCCAAGTATTCTTAAAAAAAATATTACCATGAAACCTATCAAAATTCTTAGAAATATTCTTAAATATTATATAAATTATATTATATTATAATATTTCTAAAATTTGTGGAAACTTTTTAAACGATTTTTTGAAGAATTAGTTCTTAAAGAAAATAAAAAAAATTGTCTAAAAATGGTCTGGCAGATTTTGTCGGCATTTTTTTAATTTTGAAAGATTAAAAAAAAAATATAGGAAAAATTTTAATAGAGCTCGAAAGACATTACAAAATTTTGGAACTTTTTAAATGATTAAAAATATTTGAAAACCTGGAAAATATTCCCGGTCGAAAAATTGAAAATTTATAAAAATACTTTACAATTTTCCACGAATCTAAAGAATTTTTTTTCTTCTTTTGAAGCCTTTTAAAAATTAAAAAAAAAATTAACTTGAAATATTCCAAATTACACATTTTGTTTCAAATTTTATGAAATATTTTCAAGATGTAAATTATTTTTTATTCTTTAAAAAAGTCTTCCACCCTTTTAAATATCTTTTAAAAGTATTTGAATTTTACCTGAAATTTTCTTTTTAAATATTCTAAAATCTATTTTAATTTTCTCTGAAAATTGTGTCTTCGAAATAAAAAAATCATAAAAATTTTTTCCAGGTATTTAAGAAAAATGTATTACTTACAAGCATTTTTATATTCTTAAGATCCTTCTAAAATTTATTTCTTCATTAATCTATATTTTGTTTCAAATTTTAAAAGATCTTTTTTAATTTAAAAATTCCTTTTACAATTAAAATTTTTTTTAAATTTTATTTCAAAATCTTTAGAAATCTAAATTTTTGTTTCAAAAACAGAAATCATTTGGAACTTTCCCAATAATTTAAAATAATTTTAATTTATTTTAAACTTTTTAAAATTCGGAAAAGAATTAAGCAATGATTTACAAAAATGCTGAAAAAGAAGCTGATAGATTTTAATGCAATTTTTTTATTTTTGCAAGATTAAAAATTTATTGGAAAAAATTTGAATGTATTTCTTAAAATTTAGAACAGAATGTAGATTTTTCAAGATTTCAAAATAAAATTTACGAGCTTTTTAACAATTCTAAGAGGCTTCAAAAGAACATAAAAATATCTTAAAATTCCCGTAAGATTTATTATTTTTATGAATTAGTTCCTAAGGAAAATAAAAAAAAATCAGTCAATAAAAAAATTTGTTAGCCCTTTTTTATTTTGAATGATTTCACACAATTTCAGGAAGATTCGACTCATTTTAAAAGATATTTAGGAATTTAGGAAGTTTTTTTTTAAAACGTATCAGATTCTTTGTCGAAAATTTTAAAAATTATTGGAAAAATTTTGAAAGGTATTCTTAAAAATTAATTTAAAAAAATAAAAAATTATTTTAATAAATTTATTTGCTTCTTCTGAAATTTTGGCTAAAAATCAAACTGAACTGTTAATTCTGTTCGTTAGTTTAGCCATTAGAGGTGTTACCTAATTATCGTATTTGCTGAGGCATTTTTCAAGTAATTTTATTCTAGTACGGAATTTTTACGCTGCTTATACTTTCATAAATATCGCAAAGTGTTTAGATTAACGGGAAATGGTGACTTAGAAATTTACATGCTTGATTCCTTCAATTCTTCTTTCATGAAATAAGGCAATGACCGTTTTACTCAGTATTCCGAATTCGTGCTTAAAATATTAAAATCTGTAAAAAATGTATAGTTTCATGATTTGGTTTAAAATAGGCAAAAAAAAACATTTACCTGAAGTTTAAAAATAAATTTGCAGTCAAAAAAATAATTTACAAAGAATAATTTTTTTTTGGATGGGTGAGAGGTGTGGCGGGAAATGTGCGATGGTCACTCAGGCGTGACAAAACAGAGCATGAAACAGGAGAGACCAAAGAGTTCCGAGACTCTGGATTTTTGGTCATCATCAGTCCCAAAATCGACACTAAATCCAGATTTGACTGTAGTAATGCAGGAAAACTGTTTTTACTTTTGGATTTGTTTAATTTTTGATTTAAAAAAAATTATTAAAAAAGTTACAGATATAATTTTTTCAATTTTGTCAGTTTTTCCGAGAAAAAAATTAGTCCATCGCCAAAAGAATATTTTAAAGATTTATGTAAATTCTGGAATTTAATTATTATAAATTAAAAAACTAATTTGTAACTCAACGATTTTTTATTTAACTTATTGGATTTATCTCAACTTTATTAATTTCCGAAATTTTCCAACTCGGTAATATTATAAGCTCTTTGGGAATTCCCGGATATCTTATATTTCGGCAATAATAATATGAGCATTTGGGGACTTTTTACATTTAGTAATTTTTCAATTGCTGATTTTTCTATTTTTTCTATTTTATGATTTTGGAATTTTTCTAGTTAGAAATTTTTTACTGGAATATTGTAGTGTGTACAACTTTATTATTTGGAAATTTTTTAATTCGGTAACGTTACAAAATCTCGGGGAATGATTTTATTTAGGAATTTCCCAATTGCTGATTTTTATATTTTGTCAGTTTTATTATTTCGGAATTTTCCTATTTAAAAATTGCTGATTTCTGTATTTTGTCAATTTTACAATTTCGGAACTTTCCTATTTAGAACTTTTTTTCCAGATTTTTATTTTGCGAGATTTTAGGGCCTTCCTGGAATTTTGTTATTCATCCATTTTCCTGTTGCTGATTTTTATATTTTGTCAGTTTTGTGATTTCGGAATTTTCCTATTTAAAAATTTTCGTTTCTGAAAATTTGCAGTGAATTTATTTATTGAGGAATTTTCCAATTCAGTAATATTACAAACTCTTGGGAAATTTTATTATCAGGAAATTTTCAAGTTCAGTAATATTATAAGGTTTCGGGAATTTTGTTAGTCAGGAATTTTTCAATTGCTGATTTTTATATTTTTCTATTTTATGATTTCGGGATTTTCCTATCTAGAACCCTTTTTTGGAAATTTTACAGTGACCAGAATTTTATTTTTCGGGATTTATAAGTCTTCCTGGATATTTTATATTGAGACAATTTTCTGTAGTAAATTTTTTTGTGAATTTTTCTATTTATACAAATTTTATTTCGGGAATTTTGCATTGTCCGGAATTTTATTATTAGGAAATTTTAGAGTTAAATAATATTATAAGGTTTCTGGAATTGTATTATCGGGAAATTTTTTAATTTTAGGGGGACTTTAGTTATTCAGAAATGTTATAATTGCCGATTTTTATAATTTGTCAGTTTTATGATTTCGGAATTTTCCTATTTAGAAAATTTTTATTTCATGAATCACGTAGTGCCTGGAATTTTATTATTCAGGAATTTTTTAATTCAGCAAAAATTAAAAACTCTTAGAGAATGTTGTTATTAAGGAATTTTCCAATTTCTTATTTTTATAGTTTGGCAGCTTTATGATTTCGGAATTTTCCTATTTGGAAAATCCTTTTTCAGGAATTTTTCAGTGTCTGGAATTTTATTAATAGGAATTTTTAAATTCGGTAATCCTATAAGCTCTTGGGAAATTTTATTATTGGGAAATTTTTTAAATCTTTAATATTATAATCTTTTCAGAAATTATATTTTTCAGAATTTTTCAGCCGTCCCAGATATCTTATATTTCGGCAATTTTCTGTGTGCAATTTTGATTATTTTTAAATTTTGTCAATTCGGTAATTTTACAAGATCTTTGGGAATATCCTTATTCAGGAATTTTCGAATTGTTGATTATTATATTATGCTAATCTTATTATTTCGTATTTTTGCTATTTAGAAATGTTTTCCAGGGAATTTTTTAGTGCCTAAAAGTTTGTTATGGAGGAATTTTTGAATTGCTGATTTTTATATTTTATTAATTTTATGATTTCGGAATTTGCCCATTTAGAATAGTTTTTCGGGAATTTTTCAGTGTCTGAAATTTTATTATTCAGTCATTTTCAAAATCGGTAATATTATAAGCACTTGGGGAATTTTATTATTGGGAAATTTTTCAAATCGGTAATATTATAAATTTTTCAGGAATTTTATTTTTCAGCATTTTTCAGCCGTCCCAGATATCTTATATTTCGGCAATTTTCTGTGGGCAATTTTAATTATTTTTAAATTTGTCAATTCGGTAATTTTACAAGCTCTTAGGGAATTTTGTTATTTAGGAATTTTTCAATTGCTGAATTTAATATTATTGTAATTTTGTGATCTCGGAATTTTCCTATTTAGACATTTTATCGGAAATTTTCGGGTGTCTGGAAATTTATTATTTAGGAAATTTCAAATTGGGTAATGTTAAACATATTGCAGAAATTTTTTATTCAGGAATTTTCCAATTTGCCTTTTTTATATTTTTTCAATTTTATGATTTCGGGAATTTTCCTATTTAGACATTTTTTCGGGAATTTTGAGGTGTCTGCAATTTTATTGTTCGGGAATAATTTTTAAATTTGGTAATGTTAAAAACTATTGCAGAAATTTTTTATTCAGGAATTTTCCAATTTGTCCTTTTTATATTTTGTCAATTTTAGGAATTCGGAAATTTGCCTATATGAAAATTTTGTTCGGGATATTTGAGGTGTCTGGAATATTATTATTCGGAAATTTTTAATTTGGTAATGTTAAAAACTCTTGCAGACTTTTGTTATTCAGGAATTTTTCAATTGCTGAATTTTTTATTATGTTAATTTTATGATTTCGGGAATTTTCCTATTTAGACATTTTTTCGGGAATTTCGAGGTGTCTGCAATTTTATTGTTCGGGAATAATTTTTAAATTTGGTAATGTTAAAAACTATTGCAGAAATTTTTTATTCAGGAATTTTCCAATTTGTCCTTTTTATATTTTGTCAATTTTAGGAATTCGGAAATTTGCCTATATAAAAATTTTGCTCGGGAATTTTTGCAGTGTCTGGAACTTTATTATTCGAGAAATTACAAATTGGGTAATGTTAAAAACTCTTTCAGACTTTTGTTATTCAGGAATTTTTAAATTGCTGAATTTTTTATTATGTTACTTTTAGGAATTCAGAAATTTTCCTATTTAGAAATTTTGTTCGGGAATTTTGCATTGTCTGGAATTTTATTTTTCGGGAAATTTCAAATTTTATTATGTTCATTTTATAATTTCGGAATTTTTCCATTTAGACGTTTTTTCGGGAATTTTGAGGTGCCTGGAATTTTATCATTCGGGAATTTAAAAATTTGGTTATTTTGAAAATTTTTTCAGAATTTTGTTATTCAGGAATTTTCTAATTGCTGATTTTTATATTATGTTAATTTTATGATTTCGGAACTTTCCTATTTAGACATTTTTTCAGGAATTTTGAGGTGTCTGGAATTTTATTATTAATGAATTTTTAAATTTGGCAATGTTAAAAACTATTGCAGAAATTTTTTATTCAGGAATTTTCCAATTTGTCTTTTTTATATTTTTTCAATTTTAAGATTTCGGGAATTTTTCGTTTTAGAAATTTTTTCGGCAATTTTGCAGTGATTATAATTTTATTATTCGGGAAATTTCAAATTGGGTAATTTTGAAAATTCTTTCAGAATTTTGTTATTCAGGAATTTTCTAATTGCTGAATTTTATATTATGTTAATTTTATGATTTCGGAATTTTCCTATTTAGAAATTTTTTTCGGGAATTTAAGGTGTCTGGAAATTTATTATTCGGGAATTTTTTAATTTGGTAATGTTAAAAACTATTGCAGAAATTTGTTATTCAGGAATTTTCCAATTTGTGTTTTTTATATTTTGTCAATTTTAGGATTTCGGGAATTTTCCTAATTAAAAATTTTTTTCGGGAATTTTACAGGGTTTTGAATTTTATTATTCGGGAAATTTCAAATTGGGTAATGTTAATAACTGTTGAACCAATTTTTGTTATTCAGGAATTTTTCAATTAGGAAATTTTTGTATTTGGGAATTTTTTTCGGGAATTGTGCAGGGTTTGGAATTTCATTATTCGGGAAATTTTAAATTGGGTTGTGTTAAAAACTTTTGCAGATTTTTGTTATTCAGGAATTTTTTAATTGCTGAATTTTTTATTATGTTAATTTTATGATTTCGGAATTTTCCTATTTAGGAATTTTTTTTCGGAAAATTTTCAGGGTTTGGAATGTTATTATTCGGGAAATTTCAAATTGAGTAATGTTAAAAAATCTTGCACAATTTTGTTATTCAGGAATTTTTTAATTAGGAAATTTTTGTATTTAGGAATTTTTTTCGGGAATTGTGCAGGGTTTGGAATTTTATTATTCGGGAAATTTTAAATTGGGTTGTGTTAAAAACTTTTGCAGATTTTTGTTATTCAGGAATTTTTTAATTGCT
>JAAAKG020147835.1:0-10376 GCA_010014905.2 Druon quercuslanigerum
TGACAGAGATGGTAATAAAGCACTCTTAGTGCCGCATTGTGCCTTTGGATGTAGGTCATTCCCGCATGAGTTGGACAACTAGATAGTATAACTGCTGTCCACACTAAGAACATGGTAAGTCGCAGTTGCTATAATGGTCAGTCGAGAGTTTCACACAAATTACTCACACAGAGTTAACCCCCTGTTTTTGGTAGAACGTGACGTCAGGGCAACTTAACCGCCGGGGATTCGAGTGGCCCATCACTCCCTTCTAACACTTTCCCCGAATTCCTGTATTTTCTAAAAATGTGAGTTTCGAATGAATGCAGACTATTGAATGTTAGTTAGAATTAGTCTTTTTGCACTTTATCTTATGCTGCGTCTCTCTCTCTCTCCCTCTGGAACTAAAACGGAGCTCTTATTTAAATGTAAAACACCTGACATGTTTTCATTATTGTAGCGAAAATTTTAACGAAATGTTTTTTTATCCATTTCTTAGACTATATGCTTATTACATTTTAAAATATTTACAAGCGTTTCCAAAATTGTCAAAACAGATTGTGGAAGGTTTTAAAGAATTTCTTTTTAATTTTGAAGGATTTTTATAATCTTAAAATATATTTGGAAGGTCTGAAAACATTAATTAAGTAATTGAAATTTTTGCAAAAATGTATAAGAACACATCCGTTTTTCAAGATTTTGCGTTAAAATATTGAAGTTTTTTAAGGATTTTTAAAATATTTAAAATCAAATAACTTCACTTCTAATGTGAAATGTGTTACGTTTAAAAAAATTATTCGTTCACTTTTTAATTAAATTTTTTTTTTAATTTTCTTACTTTCTAAATTTATTGATTGACTCTTAAATTTAAAGCATTAAAATATGATAACGTGGCTTTATATTTCTGGAACTGATTCTGAATCTGAACTGAACAGTGCACAATACTTAAAAATTCAAAATGCAGTTTTACTACATTTAATTTAAAATTATTCTGTTAATACCTTCCGTTTTATACATGTAAATTAGTGAGCATTTGCATACAAACCTTTTGAAATAAAAAACTATTAAACTTCGATTCTAAAATTTTTAAATTCAATATGATTTTCACGAGGATTGTTTTTATTTTCTGTTCAGATTTCATTATTTTAAATTAAAAAATGGTAGCTTCGGAATTCGAACTCTTTATTCTAATTGCCCGTGAAAAATGTTTGCGAAGTCGGAAAAATATATTGTAATAGAATTCAATTCATGTAATTTTTAAATATTATGAACAAATTTAATTATTTTTATATAACATATTAAGAACAATCTTATCTTTTTTAAGTGTTATGCGTTTTATGCGATTTAAATAATATTAATTTATGAACATGTAGTTCGCTTACGACTAAAGAAAGAATAATAGTGAATTACTCTCGTCATTTTATTTATTTTTCCAATAAATAAACGCATTACCTAAAAATGTATGAATATTTTAAAACTACAGCCACAGTTCTCTTCCATTCGAAGTCTTCTGGATTCTCCATGACTTGATGGTGAGTGAGGAGATGATGCTGCCGTGCTGCTTCTGTTGTAGGTGAAAGTGAAGCAAGAGTTATGTTACTATTCGTCGCGGTTCTCGTGAAATCTTGATATCGGAGAGAATCCAAAGAAATATCTGTTTCAAATGCTCCGTATAAGAGAATCAAGAATTTTCCCGCAGCTGCAGAAATTTCATCAGGACTAAAAATCTCTTCCTTGGAAACATGAACAGTCTGATTCAAGTTCTCAGAGTTATTGAGCACTTTCATGAACATGGCCTTTCCTTTTCATGCAATTATATTTCATATTTTTTGCACATACATTTGATTTCTTACCCATCTAATGTATATAATAATTAATAAAAATAATTATTATGTATGAAAAGTGAATTAAATATGTTTACAATAGGAATTGATCATAACTAGTACTTTATCGGGTCGTAAGGGAAGTGTATACGTGATTGTAGAAATTACACCTGACTTCACCCGGGTATAACTCTGAAACTATTTACTTGATAGAAAAATGTTTTTCATGAAATTTGTAGAAAATTTAGTTATCTACCATTTTGAGAATGACTATTTTTAGTTTCCGATGCACGAAGAAAAAGTTATTTCCAAAAAGCGGATTTTTGGAAAATTGACACTAATTAACTTTTCCGGATTTAATGCAAGGTAGACCCATTTTAGCTCCCTAGCGCCTGAGCTATGTAAATAATAATATAGGACGACATTATGCAAAAAGCAGCTTCCAAATCCCTCATATAAATTTGAATCGCGTAATTAGAAACTAATTTATAGGCATTTGAAGCCACCAGTACAATCGTTGGGGTAGAAAATTCAACTCCATACCACTTAGGGATGAATGGTAATCCTGGCCTATAAATTTGTAGATAAAGTACTATTGGATAGGCGCACATATTCCCAGAATTTGAAGACAATCAAAGTACATGACTTACAAAGTTGGGGCAGTTAAGAAATAATACCCCATGTGCTGATAGCACAGTAAGTAACTGAGTTATTAGTTCGATATTATGAAAGGCGTTAGACAAGAATGCTTTATATCCTCCAGGCTATTTACTATATTCATGAATAAATGTTTATAAGTGGCAGAATCAATGGAAGACTTGCAAAGAATGTTGAGCAAACTGAATACAAACATGCAGAATATGGACCTCAAAATTAGCATAAATAAAAAAAAGATTATGGGGTACGAAGGAACGAATAAAAAAACAATATGCAACATTGTCTTCAATAATGACAGAATAGAGCTAGTTGAGAAGTACGTATATCGTGGTAGCCTATTCACTAGTGAGGGAAAGATAGATGAGGAGTGAGATAGGCGCATAAATGAGGGTATGAAGGTTGTCCGTAGAGCAAGGCCCAGTATCAGAAGTAAGAAAATATCACATACAGTTAAAAGATAAATACATAATTCTATATTTATACCGACTTTGATGTACAGTAGCGAGACAAAGTGAGTATTGAGATAATCAAATAATGTAATGTAGAGGAGATACTAGTTGACACATGGGAAATAAATCGGTTAAGTGAAAGCGACGAACAAAGCCAGACGACGACTCATGGGGTATCCATGAGTATCGATTTCGGGTGCCGCAACACCTTTGATGCTCGGGACTGCATTCGCGGAAGACCAGCGATAGGGCCACGTGACCACTGCGTATCCACGGCATGATTAAGGCCAGTGGAGAGGGGCACAAAGGCGATGACGAGACTCCTACAGTCGTCGACAAATCCTCTTGTTATATCCGCCTACTTTTATTTAAGACACTCCTCCCTTCGGTTGAGTTTGGACTTTAACTAAAATCAGAAGTGGTATTCACGCACGTGCTTTTGGTGTTTTGAATATCTGTCGCGCGCGACGTGGACGATTCGTGTGTGACAGTGACTTGTGATTCGTGCAGTGAATGTTCAACACGTGCCGCAAGTAATCAAAGTAACCAAATGGCTTGCTCTCGCGATAGAAAGCAGTCAGAGCGAGATAAAGCTCAACGCGAAGGTAGAAGATCCAGACCTCGCACTCGCACACCGAAAACTCCGAGACGAGAGGATCGCAATCAGTCGAGAAGATGATCTCGAAGTCGCAGGAGATCAAGGAGTCGCTATACCCCGGTGATGCCGCATCCCCGTACGTCGGAAAAACCGCATTCTCGTACGCCGGAGAAGTCGCGTCATCATAACAAGCAGTCCAAGAGTAAGCGACGCAGTCGCGGAATGTCTGAGAGCGTTCGCGTACTCCGAAAGTGCACGTCGTCGTAGGCATCGCGATCGCTTAAAAACTGTGTTTCATCGGAGATTAAGTCGAGACCGATCAGCGAGTCCGTCCAAGTATGCTGCCGAGTTTGCAAAATACATACGTGATACTGTGAAGAGTATTTCGCGTGAGACCCAGCAACATTGCGTAGATGGAAAAGCCATGTACGACGCAAAGAATCTCATCCCGGAATTCAATCCAGAGGACCCGAAACAAAAAATTGAAACTTGCATTGAAAAGGCTGACGCGCTGAAAAATGCGCATGAATGGAATGAAACGGCAACTGCAGTTTTTGCAACGAACAAGCTCCGCGAGTTTGCAAAAACGTGGTACGAATCGTTGTCATCTGTAGCAAAAACATGGGACGAGTGGAAACGAGAACTTCGCAGCGACTTTGCAGATAAAGTCGAGTTTCCGGTTCGAATACTATTTTGACAAGATGTCTTTCTTCACACCGTGTGCGTTCGACGAAGTAAAATCCGTGCAATGTATCGCTTATGGTATAAAGGATACATCAATCAAGGCTGCAATTTGAGCCGCAATCATCAATACGACAGCTGCGTTGAGAACATATTTGCTGAGTTGCGATGAAGGCGCGGGTGAAGTGATAGATGCCGAGAAAAATAAGCAAAAATATTTCCACGGAAAAGGACGATTTCGAGGCAAACCACGTGTGGAGATGCAGTGGGGATTAAGCACGAAACTGCTTGTAACGACGACAAAAGCAAAAAGTTTTTGCGAAAAGTCAAAGGCCCTTATGAGGTCAAAGATTTCTTGAACAATGATCGATATCTGGTAGGGGACATAAAAGGCTGTCAGAGGAGTCAAAAACCTTACAGCAATCTCACTCCTGAAGAAAAGCTGGTATGATATTAGACAAACATACGCAGCGAGGAAAGCGACGGCAGCGACGAATGCCCCGACGCCGGCTCTGAGACGAGGCAGCAGAGCCGCAAAAGAAAAAGTAGCATATGCGCTGCGTCCGAAAATGTTAAGTGGTATGGCCTAGTAGGGTCATGCGATGTCAAAGAGAAAGCACGTATCGTGCTCTCGCTTTAAGGCTTGACCGAGCAGGGTCATGTGCCTGAAATTTGGTCCAGGCCGAGTAGGGTCTCGAACTAGGTTGCTGGGCAACCAAAATCAGGCAGCGCCGCGAACTGCGTGATGCTTATGTACATGGCAAATTGTGTAAATAACCAACAAAAATATGTATATGTGTGAATGCACGACAAGCACTAACTCAGAAGCTTCAGCATGAATAATAAGTAAAAGTCATTACGCAAAATATTAATGATCTTCGAATCATGTGTTTGTACAGGAATAAGAACTAAGAAGAAAGCGGTCTTCTACACCTTCCCCTACTTCGCGAGGGTGTGAAAACCATCAGGAAAGCCGACTGAAAGCGACGAAAAAAGCCAGACGACGACTCATGGGGTATCGCCTCGCGACACTCGTTCTCGGGTGCCGCAACACCTTTGATGCTCGGGACTGCATTCGCGGAAAACCAGCGATAGGGCCGCATGACCACTGCCTGTCCACGGCATGATCGAGGGCAGTAGAGAGGGGCACAAAGGCAATAACGAGACTACTACAGTCGTCGACAAAGGAGGGCAGTCGGGTTAGGACCCTGGGCAAATCGGTCGCTCATACGCATATCTATTGTCAACAAATATCATCCTCTTGTTATATCCGACTACTTTTATTTAAGACACTCCTCCCTTCGGTTGAGTTTGGACTTTAGCTAACATAAGATAGTTCGGGCACGTTGAGAGAATAAAGGATGGAAGACTATCGAAATAAGTGTATCAAGATAAGGCAGTGTTCCTAGAGGCAGGCCACGGAAAAATTGTTAGAATGTGTTAATGACACCTTAATTCAAAAAGACATAAGAAAAATGCATGGACGTGAAGGATGCTAGAGTGATATGCCAGGACAGGAAAGTATGGTGACAAGTAATTTAAAAAAAAGTGCGAGTGGAGTTAATAACGCCTGAATCAAAAGACCTTGGTCACTAATGGGCCCAAGTGGGGAACTTCACATTATGACTTTGTAAAACTCTTCACTTGGGTTGATCGCTAGAGAGATTGGTCAGCAACATTGGTCGCAGCAAAGTTACGGAACGAACGTTTTTTTAAATAAATAACACGAGAATTCGAAATAAATCTAAAAATCTATACCCTCTTCACCAGATTACTCCCTTGCTTACCGAGTAAGTCACGCCTACCCTGAAAGGGAACGCGGCTTAATGGTATAATAATAATATTAAATATTTACGCATACACTATTTTTGAAGTCGTCCTAGAACTTTCCTGATCAGAAATCATATAATGAACTGTGAAAAACGCATAATATTGTTTTAAGGGGTTGTTAAAAATAATAAAGAGTATTTTTCTTTCACTGACACACATTACTACTATTTTAAGGTCAGTTTGAATCATTCAAGACCGAGATTATTTGAGGCACATGAAAAAAGCACATTGCAAATTGTATTAAAATACTTATGGCTTTCATGTAGTTCATTTGTCCTTTTTTTAGAAAAATAAATAATGCATACTTTTAGGCGCTTACAGCTCTTGAAACACAGGTTAAATCTTTTTTTTTAATTTATAAAAAATTGCACAATAATTTATTCACCAAACTAATGAAAATAAGAGAGTGCGACAGAAAAAAATATATTTTGTTGGGACACCCTAGTTTCAAACCAATATCAGCCTAATTCACATAATCGAAATTGTTTAGGAAATATAAATAACAAAAATACATTCTTTAGGGCCTCTTACTTATTTTAACTCAGTTAACTGTGTACCTAGATTTCATAGAAGTTATTCGAAACATTTGAACTGAGAGAACATTTTTTTGTTATTCTCCGAATACAGGAAACAAACCGTTAATATGTTTTGTTATCTTTTTTAATTTAAAGATTCAAATTTTTTAAAACTAAAAAAAATCTGCCTTACAGCGGAAAAAACTAGTTAGGCGACATTTTTCGAAAAATGGGTGTTTTATGTCAGTGGAATCGTGAGAGCAATTTGCATCTGACTGACATGGTTAACATTATAATTTGCAATTATTTATAAGAAAAAGTGAATGTTTAAAATTTCGAATATTCAGCAAATTTACTAAATGCAATATAAAAATGTATGGAACGTATTTGGCAATGCCTAAAATTTGTAGGAGAAGGCAAATACGTCACGAAGTACAGGGGAAGTATATAAGCAAAGTACTTTGCGAATCTTTTGTCTGGCAAAAGTGGCAGAGCACGCTGCTTGGTTCAAAATCGAAACTTCGCATAAGCCAGCATTTTCTGTACGTAAAGTCTCAAGTTGGAAATGTGTGGAGTCCAGCAAAGATGTCCGAGCGAAGAAATGCGCAAGCGACATCGGCATGCCATACATGGCATTTGCGGATTTCTCTTGTTGTATCAAGGACCGAAGGCTCCGATAAGTTTATAGCGAAACACTCCTCAAGCGATTTTGCGTATTTCTTAGCTGGGATTTGATTCTAGAAAAATTCGCAAGTATATTTTTTACTAGTAATTGTTGAAAAAATCCATTTTTTCTGCTAAAATCAGAAATAGCACATTCGTTTTACCAAAAAGGAGGTACTTGCAATAATCAAAATGTGTTCCTATAATAAGTTCTCAGCGCAAATGAGTTTTCTTGAATATCTCCGTTCAACTCAGAGTATACTTACATACATTTTTAGTTTGGACGGCAGAAATGTCCTATTGACTCAAAAATGATGCTATTTTTTGCATATACAATTTTTGCTAATGAAAATTTAGAATTTTAGGAACTATGCAAAAGCCATACTTTTCTAGATTGAGTCATCATATACGCAAAAACAAATTTTTTTTCCTCAATCAATTGATCTCGTGATTTAGAAATTTCAGCTTCGACATGTTCATATTTTTTCATAAAAGTGTGCATATAGGTCCATCAAAAGAGCATGTTTTTTGAATATTTTCGAAACAATATTAAATAGACCAAAACAGGGAGAAACTGTTGACATACGAAATTTGCCATAATTTTCGTATGAATAGGATTTTTTTTAATATTAAAAATTTTGAATTTTCAAATCAAAAAAGACAACAAAAGATATTGACCTTAAAAAAACATTTCTTTTAAATTGCTCGGATGACAATCACCACATTTTGTCTTTTTGGCTCAAAGTATTCGATTTATTTTAGCAATTTCACTCAATTTTTATTAATATAAACTGATTCTTATAAATAAAAGTCAAAAAATGACTTTGTATAAACTAACAGCAAAGATAATAAATAAGTGACGCCCCCGCTGTTAAGGTGTAATCACCATACCAAATCGATTCGAATAATTAATTATATTTCAACGGTAAATTGAAGAGTTTGATTCAAAATCAAAAAGCATAAAAAAGCACGGAACGATAGTGGAGTTGTAAAATTAAGTTAACAGCAGGAATCCTTTCGCTCTCCCTTGTGTATGGATATCGAGTTAGAAGCTTAGAAGTAGGTACTCGGAAGTTCGAACCAGCCACCAAGCCTGAGAACTGAGAAGAGACCGTTGGTATGTGGAGCGGGAAATTGATGCACTATGTACGTAAAAGTCGCTTCGATGAAGATACTGCTACTTTGATACTTTTCCACCTTTTTCCAACGTCTTTCAACGCTCCTCTCTCTACCCGTAAAAATAAAACACGCACAGCAAGAGCACGTCCTTCCACTATGAAATGTCTCAGACGCGACGCTGTGCTGATATAATAATAGCAAATCGCTTGAAGACGTGTCCGATAAAATCTTGTTAAGCGAAATTTGGGTTTTAAAAAAGACGATCTTTTAGATGGTTGTTTAAAACACAAAAAATTTTTATTTCAGAGTAGAGACTCTCTTTCTTTATAAAACATATCGTTTGTCTGCACAAATTATTTTCCTGCGTTCATACCAACATACGATAATTAAATTTTTTGTTAACTACATTAGATATCTCACAAAAAAGAATGGTCATTATTATTATATTTAACATGATCAGAATTTGATTTAAAACACGTGTTAATATTGATTTATAGGTTTTAAGGGAGCATACATCAATAACGTAAGGCTGGGGGGGGGCGGAAAATGTTATGAATTACTGAGGGGGGACAAACAATTTCTTATGTAAGTTTTTTTTCTAATTATTTCAATAAAATATGATAGTTCAAACTTTTTTTGGGATTTAAAATTACTTTTTGCACCATCATACACACTGCATTATTGTTTTTTAAATTTCTTTTACTACTATTCCTCGATCTTTTAAAGTCCTTAAACCCACTTGAAATCTTTAAAGTCCCATAAAAACCCTTATAATTATTTAAAATCAATAAAAATCCCTAAAAATTCGTGAAAAGTCTTGAACTTCCGGGAAATATTTTGAAATATTACGAGGTCCCTTGAAGTATTCCTGAAGACATTCAAAATCCTTTAAAATCCATTACAATATTCGAGAATCCTTTAAAATTTCATCATGTCTTTTGAAATCATACAAAATCCTCCAAAATGTCTATTTTCCATTTTCGTTGTCAAAGAGATTTTATAATGACTACTCATCGAATCAGTTTTCATAATTTAAACAAAATCTTCTGCAAGAAATTCCAAAATTTTCCGTACTTTGGAGTCTTTTCAAATCTCTTCAAATCCTTACATCCCACGAAATCATTCAAATATCTTTAAATATTTTAAAATACATTAAAAAAAACTTTAATTTCTCGAAATCCTTTGTATTTGGCGGAAATCTTTCTTAATTCCTCAAAATTCCTAAAAGTTTTTGAAGTCCCTTAAAATCTTGTAAAATTGTGTAAACATTGAATTTTTTTCTGCTATTTTACTAGTTAATTTCTTAAAACTCTTCAAATATTTTTTAACTATTTTAAATCTATAAAACTTCTCGTAATGCTTTTTCTCATTAAGTACATTAAATAATTTGTGAATCATTTAAATACTTCGGAATTCTTTAAAATACCTTACAATCCTTTTAAATCTATTTACATCCTTTCAAATTACTGGACTTTTTCAAATCTTTTGAAACTTCGTTCACAGTAAAAATAATTGCTATATTGGTAAAATAGCGAATAAGAAATATCGATGTGCTGTAGTGCTATAATTAAATAGAAATAATTTTGATAGATGTTTGAAATTTATGACTGATTTCACAGTTTGCATGAAAATCATAAAGATATGAACAATTTTTAATTGAAACTTCATGTGACGTTTCAATTTTGCATGCTTTTTAAAACTTTCAAAGTGATCTAGCTAATCCAAAAATATGAAAATCCAGAAATTGGGGGTACAATTGGCATTATAGTATAATGGAGGCACCGGATTGCAGAACTGCCTCTACACTCGCCCCGTCTCAGCCCAGTAGGCGCAGGAGAGGGGATGCTCATTAAACGCGTTGATCGAGGAAAAAATCAATTTACATCGCAATAATCAACTTGTCGTTTCTCTGTGAATAATTGACGAATCGAGTTGATTTTTGTGTAGAAATATTCCCTAAGTTTGTGCGCTTCTCACAGATATAATATCTGTTTCAAAAATCCTGGCCCCTCTACAAAACAATGCATAACTCAATAAAAAAAAATCGCTTATAAAAATGAAA
>JAAAKG020147836.1:0-10376 GCA_010014905.2 Druon quercuslanigerum
TATATTTTTTTATATATTTTTTTATATATATTTTTTTTTTTGTGATATCTTATTATATTTAAACAAAATAATGTATTTGTTATTTATGGTGTTGACTAAAGCTAGATGTAATTAGATTACAATTACTTCAGATATCACATGAGAAACATAATACAATTTTAGTGTCTGAATTACTTTTACAGGCTTAGTTAGCAAGTGAGTTATTACTTTTTATAAACTAAATTTATTGTTCATTTCGTCAAAAATCAACATTTTACTTTTTTAAATTTGAAATGTTTAGTAATAGTTTTAAATTATTTTTGAAGCATTTCAAAACTTCTAAATATCTCTTGAATTTACTCGAGTTTTTGCGCGATTTGGCTTTAAACTCCATTATATACTTTTTCGAAAATTTAGGAAACCGATCGAAATTAAAGTTGATTTTTTTAAATGAATGAGATTTAAAAATTAAAAATTTTTAAATTTTTAATTAATAAAAATTCTTAACAATTCTTAAAAGTCTGTTTTAAACATCTTTTCATTTCTAAATTATTTTTCAAATAACACGAATTTTCAACAAAATAGTTTAATCCTTAAACAAAAAGATTATTTTTCAATGAGTTGCATTTCTCATAAAAAAGATTACAATTTAACCAAAAGAGACGATTTTTCTCGAAGAATTTTGAACGAAATAGTTTCATGTTCAATAAAATAGTTGTATTTGTAACGAAACAGTTGAATTTGCCTTCATAAAATATACATTTTTAACTAAAAACATTATATTCTACCAAAAAATACGAATTTCTAACAAATTGTATGCGAAAAGGATAAACATTGACATTTATTTGTCTTGTTATCATGATTAATAAAAAATATCACATTTTTTAAAACTTTTAATGAGATTCTTGGCACACCTGGATTGATATAAATTTTAATCCGAATTGGTTAATAAAAGCAACAAATGATGGTTTATATCTTTTTATTTGGATCAGAGAAGTTCTTGATTGTTTAAATTTCACTGGAAATTACTTTGTAAAAATTATTTTAATTCTCATTTTTGTATAGAAATTTTTATTCTTGACATGGCTGGTAACTAAAATTAATTTAAAAAAGGACAGTTTTATACTAGAAAATGTTATACTAACATTCTCCCGTTTGTTGAAAATGTTGAAGGTATGACTGCGTGTCTTTTTTCTCAGAATGCTCATTTCTGTTCTTAATTACTCTTTCATAATTGTGGGAAAAAAGTACAATATCATATTATTCCAAGAGAAATTAATATACGTTAAGAGAATGTTTCAAACAGCTAATTTCAAGGTGAAAAATAGAAATCTGTTAAAATAGAGCGTGGAAAAAAAGTTTCATTTCAATCTGTAATATTTTGTTAGAGAACGTAATTTTTATATTTAACCGAAATTTATTTCACAAAAATTAGATTGTTTCTAATTTTTCTAATTTTAACCAATTTTGAAAAAATGTTTTAATCTTTTCAATTTATTCAGAGAAATTCCAATTTTGTAAACTGTACTTATTTTAAGAGCTTAGGAATTTTGACCAAGAGATTACATTTTAATCTAAAACGTTAGAAAAGAATGATTTTTTTTAACCGAAATTTGTCGAAAGAAACCTATTTTTATTCAAATATTGTACAATGGATGTTTTTAAGTGTTAGCACTTTTAGAAATGTGTGATTTTTCGGATCATTTGTTTTCCTATTTGGAAAATTAATAATCTGAATATATTGGTTCATAATCAACCACAAATAAAATTTAAGTTAAAACTAGAAATATCAAGTATTGATAATATTGATAAGACTTTACCTGAAAATAATAAAATTCTGGAAACAAGATTTAAATCAATTTAAAGAACTAAAATTCATCGTTAGTAATTTTCGTGTAAAAATTAATCTTTAAGCAAATATCACACTTGAAATAACTTCATAGACATACGTACATTAATACATGGTACTTTTAAATCTCTTTAAAAGTCAATTAAATACTTACGCAGTAGGCATTAGATAAGTTTCGCCAAAAAATTGTTGTACGTCGACTTTTCATGTAAAGTAGTTTATTCTTTTAAGTCACTTATTTTGAATTCTGTTGTTAATCAATTTTAGAAATTACTGCGACAATATTCTTAAACGTTTATTGTTTTTGGATGCAAAAACAGATTGACCACAACAGCAAGGGAGGTTCTCCCAGTACCGGAAGCGAAGATGGAGGTCCCAACGAATCCCTAAATGCTGAAGAATTCGATCCTTTCCTCGAAAATATACCAGATGATCCTCAGGACACAGAGGAACCGGACAGTGGTAACAACACAGCTCTGACAGCTCCACCCGAAAATCAGTAAGTAATATTCTAATTCGAAAATAGAAAACATCTTTCAAGTAATTACAATTTTTAAATACCGCATTTACATGCATATAAGCCGCACCTTTTTTTTATCTCAAAAATCAGGATGATGCTTATGTGTGCGGCTTACATTTGTGTAAATATGGTACAATAAACTTGGATTTAAAAACGAATAATTTAATTTGAAAAAACTTAAAAGCGTTCAGTGTATTTTATATTAGTTCCTTAAATTTGAAAACCTTTGAAGATCAAAGGGATGGTGTTGGAATTTACATAAAAAATATTTTTCAATTTAGGGATTTTAATTTAACCGATTTTAATGTAATTGTGCGAAAAATCAGATCTCTGCAAAAATTATAAATGAAAACAATTTTAGGCTTGCAATACAGTACTTGCAAATACTGTTTCCAATTTTGAAAATAAATTTTTCTATGGCTGAAATCTTTATAACCACTTTTTTATATAAAATATTTTTTGCTCAAATAACTATATTTAAAAATTATTATTATTAACAGTATATTTAAGAAAATAATAAGTTATGATATTTAGAAAAATTGTTTAGAAGAGACAAAAGATTCAAATTACAAAACTATTGTCAAAATAAAGTTTTATTTTTTTTTTCATAAGACATGGCTGATAATGTATTTTCAATTCTTAAAATCATAGAAAACATTTGTCCAAAGACCTGATTTTTGACACAACTACCTTTATTTTGGAAAATTTTAAACGAGAGATTGATAGAAAAAGCGGGTTAAAACCCGTATAAGAAAAATGTGTTTATGAAAGTTGCGGGCAAAAACGAGTTAACAAAAAACCAGAAAAACGAGAATTATATCGTATATTATAAAAAAAACATGTAATAGAACAAAGAATAGAAGATAATATATCGCTATTTTGTAATATACGGTAGAATTCTTTTTATTCTTTTTAACACCTTTTGGTCCACAACATACTTAACTCATCAGACTCTCAAACTAGAAATTAGTTCTGGCATAAACCAATTTTAATGTTTAATATTTGATAAAAAACTATTATTTATTAAGATTTTATTAAGTATTCTGGAGAGTATATATTTAAAATAATTAATTTATTTTGATTACTAATTAAGACATGATACGTCTTAATGTATTAAAATTAGAGGTGATTATTTTACTTATATTTGTGCTTATAATTGTTGATTTTTTACTGTAGGATCCTCATCTACTTAAGGGTGATCTCCCCTACTATCTATAAAAATTGCAATCATTTAGTTGGTTTCTATTGGATTTACGAAATAAAATTCAAATTCAAATTATCTTTTTCATCTAGCCATACAACTTTCAAGTTTTAGCATTTTTTGTTCAGCCTGATATGTTTATCATTGTCTAATGTAATTTATTTATAAACGCTTAATATTAATAAATATTTTTTAGATGGTATCACGGACGACTGGACAGGTTTACTGCAGAGGAAAGACTGTGGGACGCGAGTAAAATGGGAAGTTACTTAGTTCGTGAGAGCGACAGGAAACCTGGGAGTTATGTTCTCTCTTACCTGGGACGCACTGGCATTAACCACTTTCGAATTACAGCTGTTTGTGGAGATTATTACATCGGTAGGAAAAGAGTAATTACTTGAATGAAAATGTAATAATATATCAAATGTTGAAAGAGAATCTCATCTCACCCTGTTGTTTACAACTGATTGCAGGCGGTCGTCAATTTAACAGCCTTTCAGACCTTGTTGCCTATTATACCCATTGTTCGGATCTGTTGAAAAGAGAACGCCTTATACATCCTACACCACCACCTGAGCCTGTGAATGATAAAAAACGAATCGTCGCAATATTGCCCTACACGAAAATGCCTGACACTGATGAACTCAGCTTTCAAAAGGGCGATATTTTTTTCGTTCACAACGACATGGGTGACGGGTGGCTTTGGGTCACAGCCCACAGAACTGGAGAACAGGGCCTAATTTTCCGAGAGTTGGTCGACGATTTAGATGATTCGATTGATCCTAATACTGTTTTTTCATGGTTTCATCCGAATGTCACTAAGAGCGAAGCTGTCGATATGTTGGTCAAAGCAGGACCCGGAAGTTTTCTAGTGAGTAATAAAACGTTTCATTTTCGGAGAACATGTTTCTATCAGATGATAATGGAGCAGTTGTTCGAAATATCGAATATTATTCAGCGCATATGAATTAGCGAAGGAACACTCGACTTTTGAGTGTACATCCGATTTCAAGATTTCAAAACATTTCAAATGATTTCACAAAAATTTCAAAGGTATCACGAAGGCTTGTACAACAGATTTCGAGGTTGATCATCCCTCGTATATAAAATCTACCTTGGCCCGAAGTCGAACCGGGAGCTTGTAAAATTCTCAAATGAACACTTCCAGTCTGAAAAAATGCACCTAATCTTGATATGATCTTTAAATTTCGATGTTATATTGTGGAATACATGGTTAGGAGAAACGAAAAAAGATTTACTGCGGCCTCGATTTTAGTTAAAGGCAGAAGTAGCTTTTTTCTTGATTATAAAAAAAAGTAATAATTACCTTGGTCGACACAAAATAACATCGAGATTAAATTTGTTTAGATAGTTTCGAAATATAAGCAGGGTGGCTACTGTCCCGGAAAAAACACATTTAATCATGTTAAAATTGCTCATTTTTTAAAGCTTGGAGTGTGAAATGTTCAATTTGGAACTACTGTCCATATTTATCAAACTTTTTAGATAAATACTTAAAAAATAATTTCCCAAAATTTAAAGAAATGAAATGTTTTATCATAATTTTTAATGCATTTCTACTTTAGCAAAAACTGAAAAATTATTTTCTTCTGGAAAATTCGAATGTTTCTAGGTACTAAACCTTTAAAATATAAAATGTTATTTCCTTTCTTATGCTTGTAATTTTTCTTTGGACGTCGATTTTAATTAGAAATACAGCCTTGATCAATAAAATTTCGATAAATTTTAAAATAATATTTCTCAAATAAATTACATTAATTATTGAGTTAAATTTTGTTAAACCAGCAAATCCCAACATTTTTTAAAGTCCATAAGCAAGTAAAAGAAATACTGATTTGATAAATTAATGTTTCTTAAAAGAACTTATTTTTGTATTTGGATTTCTTTTTAAATGAATATCTTCTAAAATTCTGCTATTATGATTTAAATACTTTTCCAGCTATATAACAAATTGTCAATTAATTTTGTAGGAGGTATCCCATGTTTAATTGTATCGACTTTTAGGGGGAGCCGAGAATTTCAAATTCTTAAATCTCAAAGCAAAAAGTTTGATTTAAAGTTTGGTAATTTCTTCGAAAAAAATAAATGAAAGTAAAATTATAAAATATCTAAACAAAAATTTGGTTTGATAGGTCAGACCTTCCGACAACAGTCCCGGAGATTATTCTCTCTTCTTCCACATCAACAATCAAATTCAAAGATTTAGGATTGAAAAGAAAGGTGTACGTTACTTGATGGGAGGAAGAACTTTCGAATGCCTGGACGCTGTTATAAATAGGTAAATATTCTATTTTATTACGGTTTTTGTAATGTAAGTATTGATTGGACATACTTTACTGAAATTGGATTAGTTTACATATCGCAAAATTTGGAACAGTTTTTACTGATTTTATTCCTAAAATTTGTTCTTTATTCTGCTAGGAAATTTGTTAAATCCTCTAATTATTTGAAAACTTTTAAACATATGGGCCAAATCGATATGTTCTTAATTTTTAAATGAGAAGTATAACAAAAAGACTTTGACATAAATTAACATTTTAGAAATTTCAGCATTTTTCGCAACATTTACTGTACAAATTAAATTTGAGCATGAAATCTTAATTTTCCAATCTTGTAGCTAATAATATACAATAATTAAAAATTTAATCAATCGTATCCCTTTTAAATCAAATAGAGCTTGCACAATTGAAATCACAGAATCTCTCGAGGACGAAATATGACGTTTTCAGAGGAAATTAGACCACACTTATTTTTCCAATTTGTGAAAGAAATCTACGAAGTTACGCGTATTTTAATTTTGTGCTTAATTTTTCAAAAAACCCAAATTTTGTCTTTAAACCTCTGTAACTTTCGACCTAATTTAGAATTGATATATTCTACTTTTTTAGCATTCTAATGAGTTTTAACGTATTCTGTCGAAGTCCTTCTGGAAAGTTGAAAAAAATGATTATAAATAAACAAAATAACGGCAGTTTATCCGAAAATGTTAAAAGTAGATTTTCTAAACAACAAAAAAACACTTTATTTTGCCAATTTCTGTTTAATTTGACCATATATCTGAAAGACGTCGTATGAGTCTTATGCTGGCTAATTAACTTTTGTGGACAGGAGATTTTTTATAATTAAATCGAATTTTCTCATTGTTCTTGCTAACAACGGCAGATACGAAAATATGTTAAGATACAAATTTGCAAATCTTAAAATGTTATACAAAAATTAGCTCTTGTTCTCTTTTGATATCTTCTATCGTTCATAAAAAAAATACGAAAATTATATTTTTAGGTGAAAAAATTCTCCTGGCCTCAAAAATGATTTAGCTCGCATAAAGTTGATAAGATGTCTTTCTTATATTAGCAGACACTTTAAAAAATATGAGAAAAAAGGTGGGCCGCCTAATTTCCACTAAAAAAAGAACATATTTCATCCCACAGAGATTCTGCGACTTCAAGTGTAAAACCTGCCTGATTTGAAATAGATTCCACCAATAGTTGAATAGATTTTTTCATTTTTTAACTAGACAGCGATTAAATTTAGAAATAAACTTTGTGGTCATTGAACGTGAAAATAAGCCATGTCGAGATTAAAATTCATTGATTACTCATTGTACAATTTACTTTAGATACCGAAAGGAGCAGATAGTAGAAGGTCACACATTAGTTCAAGCGATGGTGACTGAACCCGATGGCAGTGTACGAGTAAACAGAGAAGTGCAACACGCCGAAAAAATATACGCAACCTTGCGAGAATGCAGAGAGCAGTCTGGAGCGAAGAAGAATAAGGGGATCAAAATGCAGGGTTATTTAGAAAAGAAGTCCGAGAAAAATAAGAAGTGGAAAGCACTTTATTTCGTACTTTTGGTCGACGCGACTGATACACATTTGTATCTATATGACAATCCTAAAAGAACGAAGCCAAAAGGCCTCATCGATTTAAGCTGCGCGTATCTATACCAGGCAAGTCTTCCTTAACAAATGACCTTTCTTATTTATCCCTCCAAAACTGAATTCTGAATTCTAAATTTAATCTTGATTACAGGCCTCGGAATCACCGCACTATTGACACTAACTGACACTTTTTTTGAGCGACGATTATATGTTGAAACTGTTTCGAAAAAAATGACACTAAAGACACTATTTTTTCGAAATGGTCAACTAATGAGACTATTTATTTTCTTTTCCTTGATAAATATCTTGGAAATTCTTTGCTACTTCGCTAAAATATGTCGGCCACCTCAACGAATCACAAGATACCGGAAAATTCTTTATACGGCTGATTAGGGGCCGTGCATACATTACGTACATTTTTTCTGAAATGTTGAACAAGTAACGCTAGAAGATGGGTGGGGGGTACATTCTACTATTTTTTATGAATTGATAGAATTCTTCAACCTTAAGCCAAGTATCGAATTCTCAACAAAAAATGTAATAGTTGATATCTGAACCAAGAAAACATTTTTCTTATATTATATAAAAAACAGTTGAATTGGACCGAAAAGGACGAATTTTCAACAAAATAGTTTAATTATCAACCAAAGCAAATTAATTTTCAACTAAGCAGTTGATTTTTGAACCAAAAAATGAGCTTTGTACCAAAAAGTTTGATTTTTAACCAAAAACATACATTTCTTAACCAAAGAGTTGAATTTTCAAACAAGAGGCTTAGGTTCTCAACCAGAAAAGGCGAATTTTCAACAAAATACTTCAATTCTTCATTAAATAGTTGAATTTTTAACCAAGAAGAGTAACTTTGTACAAAATAGTTGAATTTGCTAAAATATTGTTGAATTTTCAAGCCAAAAAGACGAATTTTCTACAAAATAGTTGAGTTTTCAACCCAAGAATATGAATTTTCTATAAAAAAGTTTATTTTCGAAAAATTAAGTGATTTTTCAATAAAATAGTTGATTTTCAACAAAATAGGTTAATTTTCAAATAAAAAAATTAATTTTCAATCGAAATTATTAATATTCAACAAAAGCAAATTGTGTTAAAGAAAATAGTTCAACTTTCATCTAGGAAGTTGTATTTTCAATATAAAAAGATGAATGGTCAAAGAAAAACAAATAAAGAATTGTAAAAAAATCATAAGTCAAGAAAGAAAAGAAATTTCAATATAATTTTTTATTAATAAGTCAAAAAGAAGAATTTGCAACAAAATAATTAAATTTTGACCCAAATAATAAAGTTCTTAACCAAAAAAATATGAATTATTACTAAGAAATTTAATAGTAGATTTTCCCACCGTAAAGAATGAATTGCAACCAAAAATAGTTAGATGTTCGTACTTGTTCTATTAATTCAGTTCAAATTTAAGTGGAAAACGTGAAAAAAGGGGAATAAAGAGAAGAATGTGAATCCTGCGAAAAATAAATAGGAATTTTGATCATTTATAGACTAAAGAATATTATTTCATTAAACCAGGAAGTTAATTTTTAATCTTTTATAAATATTATGTTAAAAAACTGAATATTTTGCTTAAAAAATGAAGCTTATTTCCCATTGCACACTTTTTGATTTGACTATACACTTAAATCCTGACCGAATATTAGTTTAATACTTGCAACATTTTATGACACTATTTGTTTTAATATGTGATGCTATTTGCACAATCTTTTATCTCTGAAGTGATTCCGGGGGGTATGATTGTGATCTGTGGGTATTTGCAATTTATTTTAAAGTTACAAATCAATCTTTTCCAGGTTCATGAAAGCGTTTTCGACAGACCTCATTGTTTCCAACTGGTAGAGCGAGCTCTGCCCTGTTTATCCACGATAACATATTTAGCTGCCCCGAATTCGGAAAACGTTTCCGACTGGATAAATGCTTTAAAGCCACTATGTGTCTCACAATTAACCCGCGCTCCAAAAGTTGCTCGTTTACGCGAGCTACGTTCACTGCATTTACACATTTTAGATGCGCACAGATTGCCGTACAAGCTGGTACCCAGTCCATTTATTATAGTAGCTTTAAATAACGTCAAAGTCGCCCGCACAAAAGTCAAGACTGGTTTACACCCTCTTTGGGACGAAGAATTCATTTTAGAGTAAGTTAATATTGATTTTTCATTTACTTATTGCAAAATTTAATATCTTTAACTTGAGTTTCTTGCTTCGTTTGCAGAGATGTTCCGCCAGATGTGATGTCATTTTCTTTAACGTTATACAACAAAGGAAAGCGCAGCAAAGACACCGAAGTAGCCGAATTTACGGTTGATTTGTCAAGTCTGACTAATGGAGAAGAAATGGACGAGTGGTATCCCTTATCGGGCGTTACACCACTCGGAGAATGGGGAGCATTACGTTTGCGTTTGAGGTATTTTTTATTTTATTACTTTCACTCCATTTTCAAAAGGTAGATACGAATTTGAAAGAAAACTTATTTTTTAACTGAAAGACTTTTAAAAACTAAATAATTCAAAATTTAAACTTTAAATAATTTGTAATTTAAGTTGATGTTTTAGAAATCTCTTGAGACGAGTAAATGGATTACTTTTTACGATTTTTTAACAGTTAATGAATTTAATTTCTTGTTTTTTAGATACCGGCATGATTTGGCAATGCCACCAGAAGAATACAGTCCTTTACAGCAATTATTACTGGACCCGGAACTGCACGTTGTCAGGGCATTAGCTGATGTTTGTCACTTGGACAGAGTCCCACTGGCGAATAGTCTTCTTAGAATATTTAGGTAAAACTATTAAATACCAGAAGAATAAAAAATCTGATAGTTAATCCACCGAGTAATGTTGCCTGTCCTGACGATTGGTTAACCACTCGCCTTATATATATATATATATATATATATATA
>JAAAKG020147837.1:0-32199 GCA_010014905.2 Druon quercuslanigerum
GGGGGGGGGGGGGGGGGGGGGGGGTACACAATTTTCTTACGATTTCTTACGTTCGGGTGGGAAGGAAATAGACAATTCTTACGTAATAAAATAATGAAAACTAAATATGGTCCTATAAATCTAAAATTGATTAATTATTAAAACTTATTGAGTGAATTAGTCTAATTTTTGATAACCAAACGATATTTTATGTTGCGATGTATAAATATTAATATTAATTTCGAATGCTTTCATGTACTATATAATTTTATGTATAATGTACATAAATCGACTAATAAAAGTAGTGTTCAAAGTCAATAACGTCCTATTTAATAAAAAAATTATTACGTAATATGGGAGGGGGTCACGAAAATCTTAGGGTTCCTTACGTGAAGGGAGGGGGGAGTCGAAAATGTGTAAAAAGACCATTACGAAATTTGCGGACGGCCCCTATATGAATAATATTTCAAATCATATCCGTAAATTCATCTCTGGAATGATAGCCAAAATATTGCACGAGTGCTTCATTTTCCCGTAAAAAAGAAAATATTGGAAATATGATTCAAAAGATGAGCCTACAAATAACAGTTTTGGAGCCTATTGCGTCGTTCAAATCTCGCCCGCCTAGTTTGGCTTCTAGTGTTTCCGCCCAGCGTTCCCTAGGAACGAGACGGGACGAGACAAGACATACCTGCTGTATCGGTATTCCTCTTTTCGCTTTGCCTCTTCTCGCTTTACCTCTTCTCATTTTTCCTTGTGTCGTCTCGTAATTCCTTGTTCTGGCCTTGTTTTTTACCTGAGAATGTGACAGATGTGCGTCAGCAGAGCGGACAGGTCGCTAGAGCGTTTTTTGCCCCTCTGAAGCTATAATTCTGATTAGCGTTCCTCAATAAATAGTTGTAGTCGAAATCTGATTAAATATTTTACTTTTTCGTCCATTACTGGTTAATTTAAAATCAAACACGATATTACGATTTTTTCAAAGATTTAAGTTCATACAATTAGTATTTTGTATTGTTTTTATTAATAATTTATGTTTCCGATTATAACAACAGAGTATATGAAAAAGAAATGTAAAAAGTTAGGTACATTTTTAGAGAATTTGTTGATTAAAGAATTGAACAAATATTAAAATATTAACAATTTTTGTGAATTTCTTGAACTCTTTTAAAGTATGTAAAATCTATGTAAAATCTTGAAATTACTTTCCAATCTTTGGAGTCTTTTGAAATTTTAGCAACATCTTTCAAATCTTTGTGACGCTTTTGGAAATCTTTAAAAAAGTTTAAGAGTTCTTTAAAATACTTGGAAAACTTGGTATCGATTTTAAAATGTTACAATATTTGAAATATTTGTGAAACTTAAAATATTTGGAAATCTTGGTAAATTCCTGGAGGCCTTTTAAAGTATTCAAAGCCTATCTGAAATCTTAAAATTTCTTTGAAATCTTTTGGAATCTTTTGACAATTTTGAATAATAATTAATATAATGCGGTTGGGCGAAGTCGAAATAAAAGAAAATAATTTTTTAATTGCAGTCTTGGAAAAATCGTGAATGTTTTTTTGTTTGCTAATCTGCATCATATGCCAAATTTTTACAATTTATTTATTTTTAAGTTATGCAGGAAAAATAATTTTTCTATCAGCACCTAAAAATGAGAAAATTTCTAGATGATCTGCACACAATTTTTTCAGCATAGAAAAACTTTCTCATGCTTCAAATGTACTTTCGAAAAATTTGAGAAGATCAGATCATTAAAAACACAAAGCAAAATTCTAAACAAATTATTCAAAATATGTAGATTTAGAAACAATTACTTTTACTTTTCAGTTCTAAGGCATTTCCGATTTATAAAATTTTTTATTTACATGAATATACAATTATATATTCATGAATACACAAATATAGTATATGAATACACAAACATACATACATGTATTTCGTAGGGGTGAATTACAAAATCGATTGTGTGCTGATCATATATGAGTTGATATGAGTCTTATTACTGACTTATTTATTGCTTATTATATATTTAAATTTCATAAAATTTAAGAATATGTAGACTGACAAAAAAGATTACTTGATTCAAAGAAACGCCGTACTGAATACGCCTAATCAAATATTATTTGCTCTAAAAAAAATTTTGCTAGTATCAAAAGTGAGCTTTTATTTAAGAAAAAATATTTCTTGAAAAAAGAAAATTTTTCTTCGATCAAAACAATATTTGATTGGACATCTTCACTACATTTCTTTGAATCTAGTAATCTTTCTCTCAGTGTAGTAGTCAAAGTGATTCAAGCAGGTACGCACATTCGATTTCTTAAATGTCCTGGAAAATATATTTCATTTACCAAACGGAAACATAAGACACCACCAAATTTTTAAATTCTACTTCGAAATATACAAATTTTAATTAGTGTTAAATCCTTGAAGCTCAAAATGACTTAAAAATATACCAACTTTTTACCTTACTCTTTCATATATTTTATTCTTATAATTGGTCAATAGATGTTTAATAAGGACAAACTAACATGCAAATATATAACATAACATAATCAGTAATGTGCAAAAAAGTATAATATGTAATTATGTTTTCGACCTTTATTATTTATTAAATAACGCTAATTATTATTAGCGCGTCAAATTGCCAAAATAAGGTTACAGCGAGCTGTCCGCTCCACTAGCGCACATCTGTCGCATTCCTCGGAAAACCCGAGGCGAGAACGAGGAAAGACGAGACGGGGCGAGGAATGAACGAAGCGAAAGCGAGCCAGGCTAGTTTGCTCTCGTCTCGTATACAGTCTCGCCTTGCCTATCGTAAAAAAGTACTGCCAATGGAAGAACCTGCGACTGAAACTAAAGGGGGGGGGGTGGCTGCAAGGTGCTAACAAACCCTAAAAATGAAATTAAAGTACAATTTTCTAATTGATCCATTTTTCAGCTCACGAGCCGCGTATGATTATAATAACACTCAGTATTTATGCACACCATCAAGAAAAGAAGTGTATGAATTATTGGTTGCTCTTCACTCCGCTCGCCAAGGCAGTAAACCTGAACGTCTTAATTTCTGCAATCGTCACAGACAACCAGGCATCGTTTTCTCGAATCTTCGATTTATCGGTCGGCGCAAATAAAAGAATTGCTACTAAATATGATGTTCAAAATCTAGATGATGATATTCCAGAACTTCAATCCAGATTTCAAATTATATTTATTTTTATATTATCATGGTGAATTCTATTTTGTCAATACAAATATAGTCACATAAATAGCTACTCTACGGTTGTATTTCAACGTATTATTAATTACAATTGAAGGACCGGATAATACAACTCGCCGAGCGTGCCAAATGCTGTAGATGTATTGTCCAACTTGGTCGAAAATGGAAATCGCAAATTTCCATTAACAAAATATATGGCTCGATACGGCTTGTCAAGGCGCATCTTTTTTCTCTCTGCCATTTTTTTTGCCCTGAAAAAATCGATAAATTCAATGTTTTATAAACCTTAAACTACCGTTTCTTGGAAACTAATAGACCAAATAACATTAAATGTGAAATAGAAGTTCGCGACTTCTTACCGAAGCCGACGATGTGAATTAAAGTAACGTAGCGATCTATGGTTTAATAATATCGATCGATGTATCGATCGACCCGAAAAACCGTGTTTTCTACATTTCACGTAGCGAGGAAGTTATTCATTTTATCAAATCTCACTTAAAGAAATATATCTTCATGATCGTCAATATTTGGCCAAGTTTTGAGCCAAATTTGACATCGATCCAATGAAAATTGTAGGAGTTATGGAACTTTAAAGAAAAGCATCGGCGCGCGCGGACGGAGAATCTCAGCGCTCGCAGAACCTTCAACACTGGCCAAACGTGAATGTTTTGCGGACCCATGATCAGTTGATTACAGCACATAATTGTTGTTCACAATTGATTTAACGATAGTTTTACCCATGTTCAAGCGTTTCGAGTACTATTATACTGTAGAATTTATTTCTGCTATTCGCAAATCGTAGATCCAAAGGCCGCGCGGGCAGTGTCATTCGTTTCCGGTGTTTTCTTTCCGCGTTATGAAATTTATACATACCGAATTTTTCGATGTTTTCCTGATTATTCTTCTTTTTTAAAAATTAATTTTTTAAAGTTAAAAATTGATATCTTTGGTTGAAATTTCGCATTTTTTTAAATTTCGCAAAGTTTTTAGTTACAAAATGTATTTTTTAAAGAAATTTCTTAGGTTGAAAATTTAACAATCAAAAATTCGTTTTTTATTTTTTAAAAAATAATTTTTTACTAAAAATATGACTAAGACATGCTGAACTAAATTTGAAACATTTTACACCCAAATCCTGTCTCCTATACATATTTACATAAAATTAATTATATTTTCCTCTTCGCAATCAGTTTAATTCTAATTGTTCTAAGGTACTTTGGGATCTCAAAACCTGAATAAATTTGAGGAATAGCTAAAGACTAAAGCTATAGATCGTCATTCGTGAAGTCGGGAGAGTTCGGGTTCCTGCTCGTGCATTTTCGTCTTTACACGGGACCTAATGATTCTAAAGTAATTCGGGATTTCAAAACTGACATTTTGAGGTGTAGCTAGATCGTCATTGGGGATGTCGGGCCAGCTCGGGTTCGTGCTCGTGCATTCTCGGCTGGTCTTCACAGTATGTAGCAGAGCCGCCTCACCGACACGCTGTGTTTGAATTTATTCCTCCTATACGGAAGAGTGGTGGGGGCCGAAAAATCCCACGTTCTGGAGACACTGGTTTCTGATCTATGTTTTAATGACTTTTCACGCTCGACATCTTTCAACGTGATTTGACAGAATATAATAATATACAACGCGATATACTGTGACACAGCAGAAGCGCAGTGAAAAACAAAAGAGAAAATGCGGACGCGATTCAATTTTTTATCGGCGCACGCGAGCTAGCGCGGTTTTTGAATCCACGATTTGCAAATAGCAGAAATAAATTCTCCAGTATAAATAGTACGCGAAACGCTTGAACGTGGGTAAGAATATCGTGAAATCAATTGTGAACAACAATTATGTGCTGTAATCAACTGATCATAGGTCCGCAAAATATTCACGTTTGGCCAGTGTCGAAGGTTCTGCGAGCGCTGAGACTCTCCGGCCGCGCGCACGGATGCTTTTCTTTAAAATTCCATAACTCCTACAATTTTCATTGGATCAATGTCAAATTTAGTCAAAAACTTTGCCAAGTATTGACGATCATGAAGATATGTTTCTTTAAGCGGGACTTGGTAAAACGAAAAATTTCTTCGCTACGTGAAATGTAGAAAACACGGTTTTTCGGTTCGATCGATACATCAATCGATATTATTAAACCAGAGATCGCTACGTTACTTTAATTCACATCGTCGGCTTCGGTGAGAAGTCGCGAACTTCTATTTCACATTTAATGTTATTTGGTCCATTAATTTACGAAAAACGGTAGTTTAAGTTTTATAACACATTGAACTTATCGATTTTTGCAGAGCAAAAAAAAAATTAGTTTTCATTTTTTATTTTGAAAACTATTTTTTTACGAAAAAATATCTGAATGAAAAAAGATGCGCCTTGACAAGCCGCATCGAGTTATATATTTTGTTAATAGAAATTTGCATTTCCATTTTCGACTAAGTTGGACAATACTTTTGCAGCATTTCGCGTGCTCGGCGAGTTAAATTAGCCGGCCCTACAATTTTAGCATTAAAACCTTTTCGTAAAGGCCATGTACCACGTACAAGATTTGCTGCCTTACCGGCGTGTTCTTCCGCGACAAGTCACGTGTACAAGAAAAGAGATATGGAATTTTACATTTGTGAAATTAAATAAAAGGCACTGACGTACGTTTTTATCGTTTTCCAATTTATAATTACAAAAAATACATTTTTTTGTAAATAGAAAAGTTTAAAACGCTAAAGGCATTCCGTAGTGCCTTTAATTTAATTTAATAAATGTTCAACTCGATATAACATTTCGTGTGGACGTAAAGTATCGTGAAAAAATCTCGGTAGGGATAGGAATCGAGTAAGTAGTCCACTGTCTTAAACTAAATGTTATTATTTATTCTGATAAAATAATTAATAATTAAGAGTCTAATTTTGTTATTAATGACATATTTGATTATAATAAAGATTTTTAAAGAATTTTCTTATTTAAAATTGTTACTTTTGAATAAAACTAAGATGAGAGATAGAAAAATTAAATGATACGAGAAATAAAAAAGGAATAGAAGGATAACGAAAATCTGATTGTAATAAAAAACCGCTATTTTTGAAAAGATAAAATGATAATATTTTATCCCTCCCCATTCTCAATTCTGTCATTTTTTAATATTCTAATAATTACTTATAGTATAGTCCGCTCCCTGAATAATGCCGCTCTGAATAGTGCAGTTTCTCCTGATTTTTTATTTTGTGACATCCCCCACCATCGCGCTATCGCTTTGAGCGCCGGCCTGTCAATACAGCCCCTCTAATTGTGCCACTCAAATAAATGTACGAAAATAGACTATGTGTAGGATTAATGCTTTATAGATTATATAATAATTAATCAGATAGTTACCGAATCAATGATTGTACAAAAACGAGTCATTTTTGTTGAATTAAAGTCGCGAATAATTCGATAGCGTTTCCACATGCAAAGAGTGGGGAAGCTGCGTTCCACGAAACATACTCCGCGACCAACCCATATCCGGCATTATTCAGAGATCAGACTGTAAATGAACAAGAAAAACTTCCATAATTGTAGGATAATCCACTCTTTCCAGGACCTCTTTTATCGTAGTTAATGAATCAGTACGTGTTAAATCTGTGACTGGGTCAAGCCTGTTTAATTGTAAAATAGTATTAGTTAATTAATTGTTCAAAATTTTTGAATTGTACATGCAATATTTTTGATGTATCAAAATATGAATCTTATAAATGGCGTTTTAAAAATAAAAGAGAAGCAAATTTGCAGTGTCTCGCATGAATACTCCTTTCAATTTTGTTTTATCAATATAATATTTCTCTTATATTCACAAACATTTATAACATATAATTAAATAAAAATGTGATCCAATACACTCATTCTAAAACTTTTTTTGTCATAATTTTTTATTTTATATAAAATTGACTGATCGCAAATAATTAACATTTTTTAATTAGTATAGGATTAACAAGGAGTTTGTACGAAGCCAGCAGTAAAGCCTCTTCCACGTCCAGATAAGTCAGTCACGAAATAAATTTCTGCAACGTTCGATCTCGAAATGTCGAAGACAGCTGAAAAAAGTAATTAATAAGAAATACAGTTTTGCATTAAAAAACAGAGGTCTCAGAAATTAAATTTGCTTAACTTCTCTCTAGTAGAGACAGAAAATATAAAAAGGCATTTTATTTTATTTTTTAAGAGCAAATCAAGGAGAGAGCAAAGGTCTAACATTCATCAGACGATAAATACAAATGAAAATAAAATTCTGGTCTTTTGCGATCATATGACCAAGTCAGCAACATCTTGGACTAGTATTTTAATCTCTCAGCTATATTCGTGAAATGATTATTACGTCCAAATGATACAATTTTTTTAATCTATTTTGTGTTACTTATTAATCGGATTGACATATCATTTGAAATTAATCTTCAGTGATTACAAAGACGTCATAAGAAAGAAAAATTTGTTTCTATCTTTTCTTTATAAATCGATCAATTTCTATTGATAATTTTAATTTTTAATCTGTATTCGTAAAATATTAATTTACTAATTATGTTAAATTATTCATTTATTGTTGACTTAATAATTATTTGTTCAAACTTACTTGTGGTTCCAGCCAGTGAATTGCCACAGTATCGTTTATTTTGTCCACTGAACAATAAATAATCTTTAGAACAGCCTAAACTGGGCTCAAGATCGAAATCTAATACTGATAATTCTAATCGACAATAGCCTCGAGACTTGTAAAACCTAGAACAAATTATAAAAGTTATAATAAGTTATAAAAAAAATAACACAGGCACACAAAAAAAAAGTTTGCGAAGCCAAATTAAAATTAAATTAAACTAAAATTTTGTTTAATTAAAAAAAAAACTGCTGCGCGCGCGTCTGTTGAATCTCGCGCCTCACACTCGATAATATATTTACCTCGTGCTACGCGCTTGGTCTTTGTACTTTCTCCACTTTTATGCACATGCCTTTTAAAATTATAAAGGTCAAAGCATCGGCAACTGTCATTCAGTGATTGTGAATTCTCTTTTGTTAAAGCTTCGTGTATTATACTTATTTCTGTACCTCGGTCTGGAATTGCTTATTTAGATGTTGCATTATAATGTAGAAACTTTATTTTTCATGATTACTTTAATATGTTTTTCTTATTTTGTACAAATTTTTATGGTTAGCTACTCTGAATAAAGTATCATTTCAATAAATTTATAGTGTTACATAATATCACTGATTTTTATTATATTATTATTTATATTAAACATATCAAATTTCATTAGTTAACATTGTATTGCACCTTCTGTGAAATACTTTTATCTATTTTTTTTCTTGTATCTTGTGTCGTTTCCACAAATAAAGTTATTTATTGGTAATATTTTTTTTACGATTAAACCAAAAACTATCCATCCTATCAAATAGAAGTGATCACAAATTTGTAGATCTCTTTTGAGTATCCAATTTTTATCCATTCATCTTTGGTCGTGGGTTGTTTCATTTGTCCGAAAATTTATATTTGTAGTTATTTTCAATTTTTTTCACGATAAAGACTAAAATTATGAGTCCAATCTAAAAGTTATTTATAACAAATTTGTAGATATTTTTCAGATGCAAAATATTTGTTCATTCATATATTTTCGAATTTTGTGCAGATTGGATGTTTGAAAGAAATTCGAAAGTTATGATAATCTCGTAATTCTTTCAAAAAGTAGCGTTTTTTTCTCTCGGATTTTTTCATATCTTGCGTTATTTAGCTTAAAATGTTCTTTTTTTTATTTTGAAAATTCTGTGATTTTGATTATTTTCTTTTTATCAAAAAAGCCATAAGGGCAAATTCTTCGAGTTTCCGAATATTACGAATAGCCATACATGGAATTTCGAAATTTCGAAAAAAATGGTCTCGAAAATTTTGAAAGGCTCTAATGTTTTGAATTTTTATCCCAATTAGCTGGTTAATGAACTCTATCCTTCTTTTTGGTCCCTAGAAACATGTGCCAAACCGCAACATTATCCGATTATTCTTTCAAAAGTTATTCGCTGTAAAGACGACGACGACGACTACAGACAGACACAGGCGTAAAACCTGTTATTTTTTATTCTAAAAAAAGAACTCACGATAGTCACTTTTCACAACAAACTAATACCTTTTCATTATTTCATTAATTTGTAACCAAATTGAATGTTTTTATATTTGGAAGGAAGATCTCTGGAATGTACGTTTTTAAGTAGTAGTTACATTTTTTATAAACAATTGATATTTTTTGAAACAAATTGAATATTTTGATAATCTAAAGAAAGATTTCTGGACTGTATGTTTTGAAACAAAAATTTCAAAGTAAGCATTAATACAACACGTTTAGCCATTCACGAAAAAAAAATTTTGGCTGATTTTGTAACATTAAACTTTCATTGTTAATAACTTTTGCAAAAAAATTGTGTTTATGCACAAAACCTGGGGAAATCTTTCAGGACATAAGAGCTATGAAACCGTTTATTTTTGAGCGAAAAAAACGACGTTGGATTTATGGTGGTTTACTCGGGATTATTTGACCCAGACTAAACATTCAAATTCGAATAAATAAAAAAACGAGTCAGCAGAAAATTCCAATCAATGCAGATTTTGACTATGCTTGACCAATACTATACATATACAAGGAGAAAAATGGATCTTCAAATGTAACATCTAGATATTTAGGATCAACATATTTTATGTTTAACTATAGAATAGCAATCTAGATTTACAAAGTTAACATCTGTAGCTATTAAAAAGTGAGATGTTGCTTACTAACATCCAAAATGTTCAACTGAAATATCCGAGATATTTCTGGTCATTTAAAAAATGAAATAATAACTTATTTGTAAATTTTAAATAAAACTCAAATAAATCTCATGTTATAGATATTTGGCATAAATATCTGCATGTTAGATGGGACAATCTTACCCTTTGAACATCTACATTTAAGCATCCATTTTTCTCCGTGTATGTAGTTACTTTTTTGACTTCGCATACTTTTCTTTGTGTGACTGTTTAATTGTTAGAAAAATTCTTAAATAATATTAAATATAGGTCGTATAAGGTAATATTAAATCTAAGCGGTAGAATTCTATGGAATATGGATATGAAAATTCTATATTTAATTTCTAAAAATAAGGCATATTGCAGGAAAATGTTATGGCTATTTCAAATAAAATCCATAGTTATATTCCAAGGCAATTCTTCCATTATTCCAGGATATATTCAGTTCTATTACGGCGGAAGTTCATCAATTTGAAAATTTTATAGTTTTTTTTAGAATAACATTAGTTGAAAAAATTAATATTTTAAAATTATATTTTTTCTTAAATAAGATCTACTCTTGTCACTCTACTAGGAGTCAAACCACAGAACTTCTGATTGCCGGTCAGGTCCTTTCCCATTAAGCTACTAATTAATATTGAAAGTGCAACTCGATAATATTCCTAGAAACTTGAGACAATATTACATGTATGTACATAAGGGTGGTTCATTTTTTTGTAATTTCATGCATATCGCACCAATTCAAATCCACAAGAACTAAATGCGAATAAAAAAAAATGATATTCAGAGGTTACGCAAGCCCGATAAAGTTTTGATTATTTCCTGTATATTTTTGTCGTCGAAGATAAAAAAAGTGAAAAAATGTGTTAAAAGTTTGAAAACTAGGAACTATCCGGAGAAAATTCTCTTAAAAAATACTTTTTTTCTCATATAAAAAAGCATCACCTAACCTGTAACATTTTCTTATATTGTTTGTATAGAAGGAAGGGTAAAAAGGCGACGAAATCACTCCTTCGAGAGCAGCAATTTCCTCACAATTTCCTGGGAATCTACCCGAACCTCCGAGTATTGGTATAACTTGATTGATTCCAGTACTTCCAGATCCAGGACACCTCGCACCCGTGATAAATGCCTCTTTCGCTGCTAAGATCCAGTCAAGAAAAACTCGAGCCTGACACGAGTTCCAAAAAAGACTCGCGCTTCGACCTACACCCGAATGAACATCTAAAATCGCGTGACCTGTCGGCTTCGGATAAGAATATCCTTCCCTCTTTTTCCGTGCATGTGAGCCTTCTGATGAAATTATTGATTTCGATGAAACTGTAGACCCATCTTTTTCCTCCAACGATAAAGAGCTCCCATTTACTGCCGACAAGTCTTTCCGGTTTCTAATCAGCGGATAATAATCCTCACAAACTTCTTGAACAACTTCTATCAAAAATCCACTAAATTTTGAATTTGGAACTCCTGAATATCTAACATTAATTGACTTTGCAGGAAAATTTCCAAAGGGAAAAACCAGGCTCTGTCCTGATCTGCATCCACAAATTCTTCTGTTATCCACTTCCAGATAACCGTTGATGCAATAGGGGTCTTCAGTCCCGAGGTTGAAAAATTTCAAATTTAGTCGCACTCGGCAATACGATGGAGAAAATTGGGTTATTGTATAGCCGCAATCATAGGGGATGGGGTAAGGATGTAAGGTTGGGAATCCTGGAGTGCTTATTATGGATCTTGGACTTGGGTAGAGGGGAGCACAACATGCAGGTCGAGTGGGAATGACTGGATAATTTGGGGCATCATTTGGGAAGTTGGGGAATACTGGGCTAGGGTTTAGGTTTGGAATTTGTCCTGGATTTAAGCCAGGACCAATTCCTGAACTTCCTGGGTAAATTCCTGATCCAATTCCCAGAAGTGGATTTCCAACTACCCCATTGCCCCCAATTTGTCCAGGATAAACTACCCCTGGATTTACTCTTGGAACAGTTCCTGATACAATTCCCGGAAGCGGATTACCAACTATCCCACTACCCCCAATTTGTCCAGGATAATTTACCCCTGAATTTACTCCGGGAAAAATATCTGGATTAAATATTGGATTGACACCCTGTCCAATTCCTGAACTTCCTGGATAAATTCCTGATCCAATCCCCGGAATTTGATTTTCAACCACACCGCTCCCTCCAATTGGTCCAGGATAATCTACCCCTAAGTTTCCTGGAAAAATTTCAGAATTTATCCCGTTACCCACCCCCGGAAGTGGATACCCAACTATCCCATCTACCCCATTTTGTCCAGGATATCCAGCGCCATTCCCAAATGATGGAAAATCACCCAAATTTTCCTGAAAATTTCTATCGGGTAAATTCTCTTTCTTATTCTCACCCTTATTAAATTCAAGATCAACATTCCTATTTTTATCACATTCCTTTTCTACACCTACCCCCATTTTATTATTGTTTACTGGTTCGCTATAAACATTATCAGATGCACGTTGTCTCTCAAAGGTTAATTTATTTAAATTCTGATGATTAGAAAGAAGAGGCGTAGTGTCGGAAATTGATTTTGACAGTATCTGCTGACCTGGACGAAAGGGGGTTGTTTTGAGAATTGGAAGAGAAAATTCACTGGATGGTGATTTAATCGCAAAATTGAAATTTTTTGTTTGGGAAAGTTTGCTGGGAGTTGAAGAAGGAGGCAAATAGAGATAGGTAGATGAGTCAAGTTTTCTGACATCTTTAGGACTGGAACAATTTTTTGTTGGTTTTGGATCAAGGGGTGGCTGCCCTTCTCTTAGCGGGTGAATATCATTTTCTGTTGAGAAAGTCACTTGGGGTCGATATACGGGATTGAGAGTCTCAACTTCAAATTTTAAATTGGAATGTTCACTTTCTGCTTCTGAATCAAACATTGTTTTTTGATTATTTCGGTCAGTTTTCCCTTCGTAGAACAACTTGGTTAAGTTCTCTGGTTTCAGAGTTGCTGATATAGTGCGAGGTATCGCATTTCGAATTTTGCTGAAAAAGAGAGATAATTCGAATTTAAATTGGAAGGGATAGAACTGGACTGTAATTTTATATTCAATTATAAAGGAATGTTTATTAATAGTAACTTCTTAATTATTTTTTAAAATAATTTCTGATTCTATTGCTAAATTAGTTTTTAAATTTATCTCTAAATTAATTCCTGAATCAAATGCGAAATTAATTACTGCATTCATTCTTGAACTAATTCCTAAATTAATTCCTGCATTCAGCACTAAATGAATCCCAGAGTAAATAACTAGAGAACTAATTTCTGAATTACTTTCTGGATTCATTCCTGAATAGAGTCCACACTTTATTCTTAGACTCGTCTCCAAATAAAATATTTAAAAAATAATTCCTGAATTCATTTATAATTTGAATCCACAATTAATTGGTATATTTATCCTCCAAATAATTGCTTTTACATAATTTCCAGAATCATTTCAGGATTTACTATTGAATTATTTTAATAATTTGTGCCTAAATTATTTCCTGAATTAAATATGAAAATAATTATTGTATTTATCATTGAATTAATTCCTTGATTAATTCTTGGATTCAACATCGATTCAAATTCTAAAGTAATTTATAGTTTAACCTTCCCAGGCGGAAATATTATATATAGTTTATATATAGTGTGACGTATTATATATAATACTTATTTGTTTTATACATTTTTTGAATAAAGCAAATGAATATTCTTTATAAAACTTTACGCTATATTATTTATAATTAATATTCCACCATTGTTTTAATTTAAAAAACAATGCGTTTAAAAAAATTTAATTTAGAGTTTACCTAAGACCCATTATGTAATAAGAATAAATTATTGTATTTGTTATGTAATTATTTTCTAAATTAATTTCTCCATCCATATCTGAATCAATCATAGAATCAAATCCTTGAAAACTTCTGAATTATTTTCCGATTCTTTTCCTAAATTCATTTGTTAATTTAATACCAAATTATTTATTGTATTCGTCGTTGAAATAATTTCTCAGCAAATTCTTGCATTTATTCCTGAATTAAATGTAGAATCAATTTCTAGAAAACTATTTTCTGCATTAATTCCTTAATATATCCTCAAATATTATCCACAATTATTTTGTCGATTCGCCCCGATTCAAACCCTGAAATAATTCTTATATGAATCCCCAAATTAACTCCTAAAATAATACTGAAATCAATTCCCGTTTTATTTTCTCAAGGATTTACTAAATATACTTCTTAATTAAGTTCTAAAATTAATATTGAATTAATTATTCTATTTATCGTGGAATTTATGCCTCAATTAATTCCTGCATTCATCCGTGAATTAGCCAACGAATCGAATCCTAAAATTATTTATGGATATCGTAAAATTAATTTGTAGTTGCGTCATTGATATAATTTTTCAAAAATAAATAATAAATTGAAAACTTACAAAGTATTAGAATTTCCTTGCGAGTTCACACACGGCAAAGTAGTCACTAAAATACGAAATCCCTTGCCTCCTCCTTCCTTTCCCGAATGAAAGCGAATTTTCAGAATATTATTTTCGCCCTTAAAAGATCTCAAGCCCACTGTGGTTCCGCAATAAATATTCCGATCCCCAATTTGAAGAAAATCTTCTTGACAATTTTCCGAAGGTCTGAGATCCAAATCCAAAAATTGTAGATGAAATTCCTGATCGCAGCGAGCTAGTCTGCTTCCTCGTAAGTAATAAATGCAGTCTTGATTTCCCGAATACTTCGAAGGATAATCTGGACTGCTAATCATATATTGATAACCCGAAAAAGTGCCTCCACAGTTTCCGGTTATTTTTTTAGTTTCACTTTGACACAAAAAACACTTGTTTATTAACAAGACCGAGGGGAGGAATACAAAATTAATTAATTTCTTCATTTTTGCACCTTCTTTATAAATTATTGTTTAGACGTCTTTTGATAATAAATTTCTTTTATATTTGTTTTTAATTTAATAGTTTAGCGAGGCTTTTAATGCATTTGGTTTTTGCAATTTTTTTAAAAAGAAAGAATTGTTTCACTGGCGGTAGTTTTTGGTGGGTGTCGAGTGGAGTCAAAAATGGTACTGGCTCCCCGAGTGCAGGTAACGATACTCTTATGACATATGGTGTTTGATCAAGTTAAATATTTCCAGGTTTCACTCATGTAAGAAGATGTATTTGATGAATGACAAAGAGTGAGAAAACAGGGTGTGCCAAAGAGGATGTGTATAGAAATCGACACGACGGTTAAAATTTGGGACGTAACTAATCTTTGACCCAATGAACGAGATTCACTTTCCTCTGTCGTTTCGAATTATTCATTTATCACAAATGATTTTTAATGTAATTGTCTACTTATTTCTACATCAGGCTGGTCTGAAAATAGGGGCGACTGAAAAATCTCGAAAAATAAAATTCCCGACAATGTGAAATTCCCGAATAATACAATTCCGGAAATGATATAATTGCCGGAAAAAGAAATTCCCATACCGAAAAATTCCTGGCAATTTATATTTTAACTGAATTTGAATGTTCCCGAAAAATAAAATTGCCAACGTAAAAAGTAATGAATTAATAAATATCCAGACTAAAAATTCCCGAATTAAGATAAATGTAACTTTTAAAATTATTATTTATTTATTAAAATTAAAACCATCAAATATTTGTATTGAAGAAAAATATTTTTTTGATGATTAAAGTTTTATTAAATTATTATTTGAATTAAAAATAAAATTATTTGAAAAAATATATTTCTTAATGAAAAATTGTGTTTGAAAATGTACATAGTATTCTTTTTAAATTACAAAAATGTTCTCAGTGACCGAATTTTTAATCACAAAATAATAATAAGAACATGGCCCCCACTAAGGGGTGGCTGGCCTGGCTGCAGTCAGAGGGCTCGGGACCGCCTGAGGCCCGCGACTCAGTAGCTACTTTTTATTTACAATATGAATCTTTACCTAATAATCCGTTTAAAATAAAGAAAAATTATGAAAAATTTCTTCAACTTTTGATATTCCCTTTGAATAATAATGCAAAATTTACACTTATTATAATGAGAAAAAAGTATGGGGATGGAGGGGCCCGCGCAATTTTGTGGGCGGGGGTCCTTTTCAGGATGTAGGGTCAATGAATAAAAAACCTCAAGTTAATCAGTGTTGAATGGAATCTTGAAAAGTTGGTTTGGAAAATTCTATTAGGTTCAAAGAAATTTCAAAGAAACATTTTTTTTTCGTTCAGGGCACACGTGTTTAAATTTTTTTATAGAATTGGTATTCAATTATGGTTATTTTTAATTTAACAATAATTAAACACATTTTGAGCAATAAAAAAAATTTTGATACAAATATTTGATAAATTGTATTTTTAATAAGTAAATCACATTTATTAAAAAAATTTAATTGTTTAAATTCGGGAGTTTTCTAATTTTTTTAATCGATTTTTTCGAATTTTAATGAATATCGCCAACATTTTTCGAATATAAAAAAATGCGATAAGAAAAAAATTCGAGTTTGCAAATTTTATTCAGAATCATCAATATGAGGTAAATCAAGTTGAAACTCAAAATTTCTCTTTACGATTAGCTATAAAATACCCAATAAGTAAAAAATTGCGTTTTAAGAGTTTTTGGCGCTAATTAGGACTTTGTATAAAAACTGATTGTTTCAATACATGATTTACTACTTTCTGCTGATAAGTAGCTGTTTACAAAAATTGTTTAACTAATTTATTGTTATTTACAATAATATTCTCTTCGAATCAAGCTAGAAAGTCACATTTTTTGAATGTTTCACGTTTTGACCACTTTTCAATTAGAGTGAGGTAATAATTAATTTAAGTTAACCAACATAATTGTTTAAACAAAACTTTTTTTCTAATAATATTCTTCTTGAATAATGTTAAAAAGTCGCGGTTTTTGTCTGAATTTGTCAACTTTTTGACAACTTTTCACTTAATGAGGGAATAATTAATGCAAGTTGAGAAAAATAATTCTTCAAACAATTTCTTATCGTTTATCAGTATCTTCTTTTAAATAATTGCTAAAAAGTTGCGGTCTCTTACAGTTTTTACTTTCCTTTTTCTTTGTGGTTATGAAAAAATATTTAGTAAAAATTAGAGAAAATCATTTTTCATACAATCTTTTCCTTGTTTGTGCATATATTTTTCTGAAATAAAACAGATATTTAAACTATTCTTCAAATTTTTATATGGAATGACTGTAAATTAAATAACTTTAAATATAATTTTTTTAAATAAATTTTAATTTTAAATTAAGAGTTAAAAAAAAATAAAATTATTTATTAAAAATTAACTTTAAATTAAATAACTGGAAATTTTCCTTGAATTAGTAACTAAAAACACTTTTGTTTAAATTATTATTAACATTTATTATTTGTTTCTGACTTCAAAGTCACATTTAAGCTGAAAATTTTAAAAAAACTCATTATAAGAAAAGATAGTCATAAACAATAATACATTGTTTAAACACTTTTGTTTTTTTAATTATATTAATTATTTCCTCACTCTAATTGAAAAGTGGACAAAAAATAGAAGTTCTTGATTATTCTTTTCAAATTTAAATAATTTAATTTTAATTGCAAAATTAAAACTTATAAAAGGGAAAAATAAAAAATGGAGTGTTCAAGATCAAAATTCAGATTTAAATCTTTTAATTTTAAATCGGTAAATTTTTAGCAATTAATTTAGAATTGTCATTTGTATTTTAAAATTTCTAACAAAATATTTTTAAATCTTAAATTTTTTTAAATTTTCAGCTAAAAATTCGATAATGTTATGATATCGTATTGAAAATAAACATAAGCAATTAAAAAATAGAATGCAAAACAAGATTTCTCTTTAAAAAACACTATCATTTTACCCTTCAAAATTGAAGAATTTTAAATATTGTAAATCTTTAAAGATTAGTTTTTGCAACAAATTTGCAAATAATATATTCCAGAAAAATTCCAGTTAAATTTACTAATATTACAAAGGAATTTCAATTAGTATTACAAACAAAATTCGTAGATATTCCATATCCATTCCAAGAATTTTTTATCAATATTCAATTGATGTTCTCTTGATGCTCCATTGACATTCCACAAATATTACATGATATTGCACGCATATTCTTAAATATTCCAGACAAATTCTATGGATTTTCCAGCATAACTAATATCACAGATGGATTTCGCAAATATTCCAGGATAAATTAAATTATATTTCAGAAAAATTATATGGATATTCCAGAGGAATTTTATGGATATTTCATATCTTATAGATTATCCATGGATAGGAGAACCTATTGCATATGATATTGCGTGAATATTACGTAATATTCCAAAGAATTGTAAATGAAAAATTCGTGGTAAATTCTAAGGAAACTCAAAAATGTTCTGCCAAAGGTTTTGATATTCTCCTAAAATCGTTTCTTATTGGAAAGTTAAAAAGGCTAAAATAAGTAATAAATCAAATAAAATTGATAAAAATATATTATCTCTATGATCGAGCAGGGAAGGGTTAAAGAAATGAACGAAACAACAATTATCTAAAAATAATTTATTCTCTATTTTTAAGGAGCGTTTCTTTTTCTATTTTGACTATTTAACGTCCTTTTAACAATACTAGCAAGGGAATGGAATATGTACAACAATTATAATTTACATGAAACATGGAAAAAAATAATCACAATTGTAGATTTATCTTAAAATGATTTTTCATTATTGTAGGATTTCTTTAACATAAAAAATACTGAATGCAACATAATAATTAAGTTAACAAAATATTATCAATAATTAGTAATTGCTTAATTTTTCACTATTCTAGATGAATTGAAACAAGAATCTTTTGACATTTTTTATCAAAGCTTAGACCGCACATCTTTTCTATTCAACTGTGCATAAATTATTCCAGATGGTTTGTCGATTGGCCAATAAACTTCCTTATTTTCGTTCTGAACCAATTTTGGAAATTTGGAAAGGTCCAGTTCGAGATAGTGTTTGTTTGGCATTCTCATTTCGATGCTGCAAATCTGAAATGAAACAAAAAATTATTAATTTTTCTATACAAAATTAGTGACGCATTCGAGAGGATTTCAAGAAAATTCGAGATTTTCTTGATACACGATCAGATGAACTCAAAACTTCATGAAGATGGAGGATGTCAAATAAAAAATTTTGAGATTCTCGACTCGAGGTCCCTGAACGTGGTTTCTTTCAAGAACATCTCGAAATCGTCTCGAAGGCACCACTATAAATTATGCTTGCTATTGAACAAAAATTAAATATTTAATATGAATTTTTAGAAAGTGTTTCAGTGAATGCTCGTATCTCAACCTTAGCAGGTGCTTTATCAAAGATGAAAAATAAATCATAAATAGATGTACCTGATCGACTTTATCTAACACGTGCTTCTCGGCGAGATAAAGCGTATTTTGAACACTTGGAGAGTAAATTCCTGTGTCAGGAGGGCCAGCAAAGTTTTGAAGAATGCAGTCTTTCACAGTTTGCCACACCTTGTCGAAGTCGACACCGGAAGCAGTAGAGAAGTCCCATGAGGCCTGTACAACTGTGCTGAAAATCCGATCATTCGCATCAGGCAAAGTTCTGTATTCGTCCTGAATAAAATCAGTAAACGAACTTTGAGTTGTTTTTAAAATTCTCAATCCTTTTAACCCTCCTCGAATGTGTGGCACATCTGAAAACCCATTTCAAAAATAGAGCATCATTCTGTAAATTCTTTAAAGTTTTCGATGAAAAATAGAGGAAATATGCTTTATAATGTTCTACGACGTATGTTTATTTTAATGTCCCTAAGGCATCCAAGTCTATCGAACAAATTCTTATAAATTATTCCAGGCCAAGCAACATTTTTTGTTAAATAACCAAAAAATAAATTTTTTACAATTAACTATTTTTTTCTGTGTTAAAGATTTTAAAATTTAATGAAACAAATTTTTAACCAGCATAATAACTATACAGAAGTAATATATAATGTGTTGGTGTAAAGTTCGTGGTGTTCGTGGTGTTCGTGATCTGCAACGACTTGTTGAAATTAATTGCTTTTCATAGGATATGAGATAAATAATTGTACGATTACGATGAATTAAATTGTTGTTAAGAAGTTTTTCTAAACATTTTTAACATTTTCTGTCATCGCGAGTGAAGAAGCTACACGTGTATCGATTAAGAATTAATTATGCATTTTACGATCGCAATTTTACTTCTTCCCGTAATGCCAATTTCGATTATCAAAGTTTATTATTTTCGCCCACCCCCTATTCTATAGAATACACAAAATTACTCTTTCGATTCTATTTTTAAAAAATTTAGTTTAAAGCAGTTTCAGGAAAATTTAAAGAAAGTAAAGCATGCTAAATTCTTTAAATTAAAAACTTAAAGCAAATGAAATTTATGAAATTCAAAGTCGGACGAGATCGGATTATTAAATTCTAAAAATATTAAAAAGTGATAAAAATAACAAAGAAATAAGAAGAGAAAAACTAGGCAAATAGAAAAAAATGTCATATAATAAAAATAAATATAAATAAAATATTAAAAATTTCAATAAATAAGGAATTGCACTAATATAATTTATTAATATTACAATAAAAATTGAAGCAATTAAAATGGTACTGAAAAATTTATTTAGCGACGCGTGAATATTAAAACAAATGGAGTTCATAAAATAAGATTGTTGAAATTAACAAAATGTCAAGTGTAATTAATATACAATTGAAGAAATTAACAAAATAATTTTTAAATTAACGTATTTTGCCTGTAAATATTATTATCACTGTTATAGAACTAGTTTGAAGCAAAAAGTCTGGTTTGCAGAAAAGAAGATCTTATCTCAAGACAAACAATATACTTAAATCTAGTTTCAAGTCCAGAAATGGGTTTAATGTAAGGTAAAGAAAATTAAGCAATGTTTCTATGGAATTATATTTTTTATATACAAAACTAGTGTTTGGTGGTGTGAATATTGTCATCTATAAGAAAATGTATTATTTTAGGACTAAAAATAGACTTGATATTAAGCCAAAATATAGGCTCTATTTTAAGGGTAAACATGCATAAAGAATAAAATTTAAAAAAAATAGTGCATTTGGTAAAGTGAATATTATCAGTATACAAATAGTCTTATTTTAAGAGGGCACATAAGTAAATTTTTTCCTGCATTTCATTTTCCCGAAATCTTTTACAAGTTTTTTTTTGTTGCAAAGTCCTGTTTGAAAATCTTGAAAATTACGAAAACTACAGGTTAACTTGAATTACATCAAGTTTTGATTTTAAACGTCCCAATTTCATCTCCTATTTAGTTTTTTTAACGGTGGTTGCAATGAATAATGATCAAATGTTTTGAATTGCTTGAAATTCATATAGATTACGTAAAAAGTTTCTATCGCACTACCCAGAGAAAACATTTTTTTTAATTTACAATTTTATAAACAAAAAACTAACGATTTTCCTAAATCAATTTTAACGTGCGCCATTTCTACAATGTTAAACGTTTTTGGTCGTAGTTTAGTTAGTGCGAAAGTTACATTTATGTACTTAAAAATGTACTCTATTTTTGTCAATGCCATTTCTAACACCTGAAGAGTGGCTGCAATAAAGGAGGAAATGAAGAAATAGAAATTATACAAAATGCTATAAGTGAGCCAAATTTTTATTTAACTTTTAATTTTTAATTTTTAGTTTTTAGGCCAATACATAGGTTTAATTTGAAGTTTAACTTTTTCCTGCATTTAATTGCACATTTTATCCATAAAAATTTGAAATTGAATCTGATTTTTAAACCTGGCTACTCATTCAAAAAAGGAGGCAGAAACCTGAAAAATGAAGTTCCACGTCGAATGATTCTTAATACATTGAAATCTTATCTGCAATTTAAGACAATAAAACTTAAAACATTACTTCACGAGTTCCCAAGATATGATCAAAAAATGTCCAGGCTATCCGTGAGCGACTGAAACTCGACACAGATAAGCTTGGACCTTTTTGGTCATATCTCGGGAACCCGTGAAGGTTTTTGTAGTTTTATTGACTTAAATTGAAGGCAAGACTTCCAAGACAGTATGGTATAAATTTTATATTTTTTGCCACAACACTCCTAACTCATACCACAAGTTGAAGTTGAGATACAAAATTCGAGAAGTTCTTCCATTTTTTTTTAAACTCATGACGTGGTACATTCTCTTCAAAAGATTAAAAAATCTCTATCACAGGTGATTCGACCCGGAATTTTAAAAGCTTTCTAACGATTTTTTAATGCTCACCCAATTTCCCACGGTAGTATAACTACAACCGAAATTGATAAAATTTAAAAAAAAATAATAATCAGGAAACCGGAAAAAAGAAAGACAAATCGAATGAGATTAAAATGAATGAAATATAAAGTAAGGTACATATCAAATGAGTCACATACCATTTCTGAGTTGAGTGACTTGACAATATCTCGTGGCCGTAGGACTGAAGATAAAAGCGTGATTGTGAGGAACGCCATTGACATGATGTCTCGTCCAGGGATATTCCTCGACATTGACGTTGACTTCCTCAACATGCTTATAAGTATAGAGGAAGTGAGCGCAAATCAAAATGGCAAATTCCTCTGGAGATTTCACACCATACTTTTTGGCCAGGAGATAAACAGTATTTTTCTGACTATCAGTCGCTATTATGTCTCGGTTATCACCTTCTAGGTAATCTCTCTGCGTACTTAGTCTCAAGTGAGTGTCAACTTCGTATTCCCTAATTTCATGATTGTAGGCACCGTCCCGACGAACGTGGAGAAGCTTCACACTATTTTTTCCGTAGCCATACGCACCCAATTCGTACTTTTCCCTACAAAAAATAATTATTTATATAAGTAGATAATATAATAATTTAATCAATGTCAAAAAGGTTTATTAAAAATATTGGTTTAGCACGCACAACGTTTCGGTAAAGCACGGTTACCCACCTCAGACACACAATGATAAGAAAAAACTTCTCAGTTAATTTAAAAGAAAAGGTTTAAGTCAATAGTCATAACTTGAGAAAATCTTTGCTTTAAAAAAACCTTTTGTTTAACATATTTAGTTTTTTAAATAAAAGATATGTCATAAATAAATAATTTTAATCAAATAAGTGGGTCAAACTAATGAAAAAAATTTACCTGTCGATTTCAAGACTAGCGCTGAGGTTTGGACGAACGACCATCCCTTGTGGATAAGGAATTGTGTTGGAGTTTAAATTTAATTTGCCATCCGGTTTTCTGTATAAAACCGATTTTGAATGACGCGATGAATTTCGCATTGGTGAGAGAGATCCATCCGCCAATGATCCTAATTTGCTCATTCTAGAAACAAACATTCGAAGAAAATTAGATTAAACCAATTAATGCATCTCGTATACACATTTTTAAATTAAAGACAAAATTATCTAAGAAGAGCAGGAAGGAATAATCCTAATTTTCTCATTCTACATATTCAAATAAAAGTTTTAAAAAACTTGTTAATTATTATCTTGAGTAAAAATCTATTTTTACAGGAAGAAGCAAAGAATAACAATATTGTATCATATTACAATGATCCGAATTTGAACAAATCATCAGTTTCTACTAGAATTATTTTTTCAATTTCTACCATTTTTCAAATTTTTTTTTCTTTAAACCAATAGGAATTTGCCAAAATAATTATACCAGGAATTATAAGTTTTTGTTAGAATTCTGACATTTTCGCAAAGTTTGACAAGTAATAAGCCTAATTTTCACATTCTACATAATTTCAACAAACGAAAAATCCTTCAAAGTTATTGATTTATTAATTTTATTTTCAATTATAGATAAAATAATTTTTTAAGAGCAGAAAGAAACTTCCATTATTGAGGGATTTTTTGGGTCAAATTCTTAACTTTTCAAATAAAAATATTGCATTTTCAACAAGGTAGATGGATTTTTAATCAAATAATTTAATTTGTTGACTAAATAAATGTTACAAAAAAAAGTTCTAACGAAATTTGAAAAATCTCTCGATCCTAATGTTCTTTACAATCCTACAAATAAGGACATATTTTAAAAAATACTCAAAATGATAAATGATATAATTATAAGAAAATGTAAATAATAAATCAGAAAACTCCCAAATTTTGACGATACCATCAGTATTTTTAAAAACATCTATTTATTGGTATAAACGTAAAGAACACTAAGACAGGGAATTTTTTTTAAACTTATTTATTTTCTTTGTAAAAAATGTTCGGTAGTCTTTTTTGTTTATTATTTGTGAAGATCGCATTTTTTCACGTTTTTTAAATATATATTGTTTTAATCATAAATTTACATATTATTTTTTAAATGCTTTTTTCAATATGTTTATTGTTGTCAGTTTTTTTTAAATTAACTAGTTTTTTTTTTAGAAATTATGATCATTCGAATCTTTTGTTAATTATTTGTAAAGATCACGTGTAACCGGCAGTTTTTTTTTACATTTTTTAATTTTTTAAACATATTTTTCCTATTTTAAATTTATTTATTATTCAATCATGCTTTTTGTTTAAATATATTTTTTCTTATTAAAGTTTTTTGTTTCACATTTGCACATTTTTATTCGTATAATTTTTTTATTAGAATTTTCATTAAATTTTAGGTCTTACATTTTTGATCAACGTTCTTCTATTACATACAAACATCAATGGTAGAATAAAGTAATTTTCACGAAAAAGTGTCATCGCCTGTGCTCGCAAGTTTGAGCGGGCATAGAGCGCGCGGCTGTTGGTTCTCGCGCTTCGTGTTCGATAATATATTTATGTCGCGCTTGGCGCTCCATCGTTTCTTTGTATATTCCCCACACATGTGCACAGCCTTTTATAACTAAAGGTCAAAACATCGACAACAGTAATTTCGTGATTGTGAATTCTCTTTTTTTAAAGCTCATTCAGCTTTAACGAACACATTCTAGGGTCTAAACTTTAGAATCTAGTTATATCAACAATCCAAAGAAATTTCGAATAATGAGGGGTGGGGGGTGCAGCAGCGTTGTGTTAGATGGGAGTTCAAATGGTCTTATTTTCACATTCCCGGCCCTCCTTTAGGTACGAAACCAAACACATTTATATATTTATTTATTTAAGAATCTCTAAAATACTGTGAAATTGTTATGTGAAAAAATGTTATTTTTGGATTTTCCGTTATTTTTTATGCTGTAAAAATTAAAATTTTCGATTGTTCAAGAAAACTTAATAAGTTGTTATGATAATCTTGTGGGGCATTGAAAAAACGTTTGTTCCCGTTGTAGACTACTTTACAACTTTTTGCACTGACAGAAAAGTAATTTTCTCTGAATATATACAGTTTGTCATAAGTATGGAATTTTTTGCTTTAAACAAAAAAGCAGCATAGAGATAGTTTTGCGAAATTCTTCACTAGAATCTTTCAGGCCATCCATCAGTTTTTTCTAGACTAGATATTCTGATAGAGGCACCAACCAATTTTTTCTAGTCTAGATACAATATCTCTAACCCAACTCTTGAAATTATTCACTGGTAAACTCTCACATTTAATTTTCCGACACATTATCTTCGAAATTCCTTTTGTTTTTATTAAGTTTTGTAAATTTTAACTTTTTATGCACACAGTTTTTCCCTCCTAATTTCTACTTTAATACACATAAGAGCTTCGAATTAATCACTCAATGTTCATAACTATATATTAATCTCATATATATTTTTTTACGAATTCTGAGGTCGACTCTATTTATTTATTTTGGTTAGTTTATAGATTTAGTTATCAGATTGATTGATTATATCGCCGATTCGTGCTTGTACACATTAGTAAGGACCTTGTATTATCCTGTTTCCTTAGAGGGACATTTAGCCCTGGGGACTTTTCTTTAATAAATACAAATACAAATACAAATACAGACAGACATACAGACACATTCGTAAAAACCTGTTTTTCGGATTCAGGGGATCTCGAAACGTGGACATTTGACAAAAACTGAGGGGGTCAAATTACACAAATGTAATACATTCTCTGGTGAGAATGTAAAAATGAATTAATTTGTATCAAATAATTTTTTGATAGTTCTGTTTTTAGTTTCAATCGTAAAAAATTAGCATTAAAAACATAAAAAAATTTACTTTTTTGAAACCACCCACACGAGACGAAATAGAAATTAAAAGACAAAAGTTGTGACGAGAATGTGCACACACAGCGGGCAGAATTTTTTTGACTGTTTAATCATGTTTTTCGCGTTTAAAGCGAAAACTACGGATCCTATCAAAAAGTTATTCATAACAAATTTGTAGATCATTTTCAATTGCGCAATTTTTATCTGTTCAGCTTTTACCGTATTTTGCATAGTTTGACCGAAAAATGTAATTTTTCAATTTTCCATTGTTTTTCATGCCGTAAAAATGTTAAATTTTCGATTTTTCTAGAATGTTCAAAAATTTTTAATGATAGCCTTGTAGGTCATTCAAAAAGAAAAATTTTTCTTCTCTTGACTCTTTTCATACAGTGCGTTATTTGGCTTAAAATGTTCATTTTCGTGTGTTTTTTGGAATTTTGTAAATGCTCTATCTCTGGTAATTTTTGGTTTTATGAAAAAAGTCACTGGGATAAACTGTTCGACTGTTTGAATAATATGAATATCCGTACAAATTTTTTGAATTTAGAAAAGAGATGGTTTCAAAAGTATTGAAAATGTTTCCATTTTTTGAATTTTTATCAAAAATGGCTGACTAACGAAACTGACCTTTAGTTCAGGACACTTAAAAAGTGTACCAAAGGCCAATATAATAGATTAATTTTTTCAAAAGTTATCGTGTAAACAGACAGGCATACAGACAGACACATTCGTCAAAACCTGTTTTCCGGATTCAGAGGGTCTCAAAACGTAGACATTTGAAAAAACTATGGTGGAGGAAGGGAGATCATATTTCACACAAAACTAATACCTTCTCTGATGAGAATGTAAAAAAGTTATTTAAAAATTTCGAACGTGAAATTCTTTGAAGGTAGGTTCTTGTACAAACATTTTATTTTTGATGTTTTCAATCCGAAAGCTTCATGGCATTTTAACGTAAGGAGTGTAAACTTATAAGCTTAAATTATAAAATTGTTATAGAATTCATATATCACGAAACCTTTAAAAAGGCTGCATTTTATAACAATATTGCCCACACCGAATCATCGTGAACAATTATTTATAACGGATCATAAATTGAAGCAAAAATACATATAAATTTCTGTATTATTATTCAATTGAAAAAAAACCTTCAGTATCAACCAAAATATTACTAGACAGTGTTTACTTTATACAAACTACAGAGATTGAGTGAGTGAGGGAAATATGGCCATTGAACAAGCCTTTACATTCGCATCCTATTTTTAGAATTTTTATTTTGCGCAAATATAGAAAAGCTGAAGGGGAAGTATAAAAGTTTTTGCAATTAAATCTTCCTCATGCCATAAGCAATGTTTGTGCCAAGTTTCAGAGACGTATGGATTATGATTTAGGAGAAAACTGAATTCAAAGAATTTTTACATGAACTTTATAAACTCCGGGTTTTGTCCCATTAGCGGGGCCATCGGGAGTTTAAAAATATTGATTTTTAACCAAATACTTGAATTTTAAACGAAAAAAGTAATTATTAAATCAAACATTGAATAGTTCAATTTTTAGTTAAAAATATATAATTTAATCAAACCATAAGAAAACAAAATTTGAAACGAATGTGATCAATAAAAAAGATAAATTGTCAACCAAAAATTAAATAATTAAATTTTCAACCAAAGAGATGATTTTTAAACTAGAATTATGGAATATTCGATTGGAGTAGTTACTATTTAGTTAATCATTGTATTTTTAAGTAAAAGGATTAATTTCAATTAATAAGACTAATTTCAATCCTAAAAAGACGAATTGTTATCTAAAAATATAATTTTTAAACCAAAAATTGAAATAGAATTTGAATTTTTTATTTAAAGAAATAATTCAAGCAAATAGCTGATTTTTCAACTAAAATTATAGAATATTCAAATAGCTCATTTTTTAATTAGGAAGATTAATTTTATATACCAAAAATAAAGAATTGTCCATAAAATACACGAATTGTAATTCAATTTTTTATTGCAATTGGAGAAAAGTTAAGCACGTTCTCGAAAAAAATCCTGACTAATTAAAATCCATTGCAATTTTAGGCATTCCAGGTTCACCAGGTAGGGTAGACAGTAGACACCCTGTATTTTTAATTATAGATCAAATTATTCTAGAAAAAAAAGCACTTTACTTACTTGGCGAGGTCTGGTTCCCTTTTCACTCACAGAAACTGATACCTAATTGTTTTAAATAATTCACAGAAAATTATTATTTGTAGTAAATGCACGTAAAATTAAGAAAGCCTCACAAATAAACAATATTGATCTTAAACGATCGAATAATAGTTGAAATTGGGTTGTAAGCTCTTATATAGGAATCGTTGTCGGTACCACGTGGCCATCCCCGCTTTTCCAGACCTTACTTCATTTCACCCTCCCCACTCCAATAGTTTATGAATAAAGCGAGCTTAGCTCGGAAGGCTTCGGTTCGTGGTTATCCAAGTATGTGTGAAAGAATAGGAAAAAAAACATACTGAGAAGGAGAAATGAAGTAAACAATATAAAAAAATGATAAAAATGATGCGTGAATCCCCAACCCGGGAAGCGCCTGCTCGTGGCTGGAGTCAGATGCGGACCGAAGAAGATAAGAAAATTCTTCGTTGATAATTTTATTCTAATGGTTTGTTTGTTTCTTAATTTTTAATTAATATCTAAAATTTGTTATAGAACTGAAAATCATATTTTATTAATCAGAGCTGGGTAGTAACTTCTTACAAGTAGGGGAAACCTCCCTACGGTGGATAATCATTATTTAAAAATACTAATGTATGTAAAATAAATAATTTAAATTAATTGAAAATTCAGACGCTATGTGTGGTGATTAATCAAAATTATAATTAATTATTTTTTCTTTATTTGTGCTCTTAATCAATGACTATCCACTGTAGAAAGGATGCCAGTAACAAAATTACGGATAAGTTATTTTATTTCTGACATTTGGGGTAACTTTGTTACTATTTTAAAATTAACTTCTAAAGTGACTGTTACGATTTTTCCAGTAACTTGGAATTTTATTTTAGTTATTTTTATGTCATTTCCTGATTTTTTTATATCCATACCAAGAGAGAGATTTATGGATAAGGTTTTGGTAGAAAATTTGCCGATTTTGGTTAAGTTCTACTGCGATGAACTGTGACTATTTTATTTTTCGTTGAGAATTCAGCTATTTTTGTTGAAAATATAACCCCTTCGATGAAAATGAATTTTGTGGTTGTTGAAAATTCATTAATTATCTTTTTGGCTTGCAAATTGAACAATTTAGTGAAGAATGTTTTTCTTTCTTCATATTTTCTAATTGAAAAATGGACTACTTTGTTTCGAGTTCAACTGATTAAAAATTCAATTTGGTTGAAGATTCATAATTTTAGTTGAAGATTCGTCTCCTTGGTTAAAAATTTAGTTTCAAATTAGTTCTTTTTGCAGATAATTCCACTATTTTTTGAAAATTAACTTTTTCTTAGAACTCTAACTCTTTTGTTGAAATATCGTGATTTTGGTTTGATAATGACTGAAAAGTCGACTATTTGGTTGCAATTTAACTTTTTTGTTGAAAATTAATATTTACGATTTAAAAATTCACTATTTTCAACAATTTTTCATTCATATCTTTATCTTTATCTTCATCTTTATCTTTTCTTCATATCTTCTATTTGAAAAATTGACTACTTTGTTGAAAGTTGAACTAGTTGGTTGAAAATTCAATTTGGTTGAAGATTCATAATTTTAATTGAAGATTCATCTCTTTGGTTAAAAATTTAGTTTTAAATTAGTTTTTTTTTTGCAGATAATTCCACTATTTTTTGAAAATTAACTTTTTCTTAGAACTCTAACTCTTTTGTTGAAATGTCGTGATTTTGGTTTGATAATGACTGAAAAGTCGACTATTTGGTTGCAATTTAACTTTTTTGTTGAAAATTAATATTTTCGATTTAAAAGTTCACTATTTTGTTAAAAATTTATCTATTTTGGTAGAAAGTTTTTAGTTTAAAAATTAATTTCTTCTGGTAAAAAGATGTCATATTTTTTTATTAAAAATACAATTGTTTAGTTCAAAAATACTGAAAAATCTTTCTTGGTTAAAAACTTAAATTTTCTGTAGAAATATGATCTTTTTGGATAAAATTTAAAATTTTTTGTTAAAAAGTCATCTATTTTCTTGAAAGCACAATATTTTTATTTGAAATGTTAGGGATTTAAAGCATTTCAAGTTAAATTATACAAAAGGTGTTTTGTCCGAAATTTGAAACATTTTAGGTCCTAATACTTCAAATTCTTACCTGAATTTCAGAAAAAAAAACTCGATTCATTTTACAAAATTTGGTATGTACAAAAGTTTCTTCATCATAGCGAGAAAGTTACACTAAATTTAGTATGTATGACACAGCTTTTTTTATTTATTGACAATAATTTAAAAATTTTCAAGGTTTTTTCTTATTAAAAAAATATATCTCGCCGTATGTGGAATTATCTGACAACGTACTTTTATTTTTTAACATTCGAAGAACATCAAAAGCACATTTTTAAGGTATTTCCAGATGAAGTAATGTATTCAATTTTTTTTTCATATCCAAATTTTATTTTAAGCTTCAAGAGTAAGAAAATGTGAAATTCATGTTCATGACGAAACTGAGAAATAATTAAGTAACTTTATTCTTGATAAACAGTGAAAATGGTATTTTTACACTCAATAAAAAATAACCACTTTTATAAATCAAAACTGAAAATTCTATTATTCCATTTCTTGTCGAAAATTGACCTTTCTTGATAGACACTTAATCTTTTTAGTTGAAATTTTGATCATTTTGTTGCAGAATAATTAATTTAGTTAAAAATTAATATCTTTGCTGAAGAATTTAAATACTAGGTTGAACATTCCTTTTTTTATGTTGAAAATGAATTTTTTTACTGTAAATTCATATGTTCTATATTTGGATTAACATTTATCGTATGCATTTTAAAATTCAGCTGTTTGGTTGAAAAATCCTTTCAAAATTCAAAACTTCGTTGGAAATTCATGTATTTTATTTAAAGTTTATCTTTTTGGATATAAAATCCATCTTTTTGGTTGAATATTCATTCCTTTGATTAAAAATTAGTTATTTATATCGTAAATTAACTTTTTCATCTCAAAATTAAACCATTCAATTTTTTGTCGAAGCTTTATATTTTTTGATAGACATATAATTTTTTGGCTGAAATATGAACTATTTTCTTAAAAATTCATCAATTCTCTTAAATATGTTTTACTTTCTAGAGAATTCATCTTTTGGGCTGAAAATTTAACTATTGAGTTAAAAACTCATTTTTGTGTTGTTGAAGATTTATTATTTAATTAATTAATTTTCTTATAAATGTAACCATTTTGTTAATAATAAACTTTTTTTTGGTTGAAAAATAATTCTTTTTCTGATTCAAATTCATCTTTTTGAGTAAATTTTGGTGTTCAATAAAATTATTCCAATTTAAATAATGCAATGAAAGTATTGGCAAATGGTAATTCATCAACTGTTGCAAAAATACACCTTTTTATTAATATTGGGGAAGCAATTTACTTTTTCTCTTGTCAAATACAAATTTTTATTTTGCTGAATATGCCTGGATTTAGTTAAATAATAATAAAATTTTACATTAGTGAATCTTCAATTTTTGTCAATTTTATTGTGCATACAAATTCTCGTTTTTTAAATTTTGCAATCCCCATGAAAGAAAAGCAGCATGAATGCTTGCGAGATTTTCGTGACATACCTATTTTTTTTGAAAATTTGCTGAGCATAATTTTGTGAAGAACAATATTAAAACGAGTAACATATATCACAGGAACAAAAAAAAAAAGAATAAACGAAGATAAAAGTCAAGCAGAACGTGACAAGATATGTCATTTGTGAGCGAGGGGAAAAAATAATTACTCTTTAATATCAATCTTAATGTTCTCCAAAATTTGTTCAAGGGTAAACTGATAAATTTTCATTTAATAATTATCATAGTATGCTTAAGCAATTACCGGTCTTTTACTAAATAAAATAATATTTTGTCTTATGAAAACATTGATTTATTAATA
>JAAAKG020147838.1:0-10376 GCA_010014905.2 Druon quercuslanigerum
ACGCTGGGTCTGGTAGCGTCGTCCGTACATAGTGGGACTGACAACGTTGGACAAACCTATATATATATATATATATATATATATGTTACGCTGCATCAGTTTACGTGGAACAGTAGTATTTTAGGAAAATTATAAGAAAGGGGAAATTTTTGAGTGTCATGTAATAATTTAGCGTTTTAAATCATTCTTACATTATTCAAGGTGGTTTTCCATTTTCTAAAACGTTTTTGATGACGAGGCGAGGGTATGTATGATTTAGGGGTAGTTTTTGGGTAACGAATACTAGTTTAGGTAAATTATAATATATATTTTTGTGCAGTTTACGAAAATCACTTATTTATTAAAACTGCAAATATCACTTTCAGTCTCATTTTGACTTATTGAATACGTTGGCACAACTTCGCCGCTTCTAAATATTCAAAGAGTAATGAGAAAGCACATTAAAATTATCATATATTTAACCTGAAAAATAAACATACTTTGATGTAAACATATTTTAAATTTTTTACTCAACAACTTTATGGTAAGTAAATAAAACAAACCAGTGCAAATATTTGTGTATTCTTATTGTCAATCATTATTAAAAGACAAATTATTATTTGTTAGCCTTAGGGTTATTTAGGGTTTATGAAATCAATCAAACATGTCTCGTTCGCAGACACTTTTAACAAATTTAACTGCTTCCTTATATGGAGAGAAGTTTATAATAAAATACATTTTTAAAACTACTTTTTTTACATATTAAAAATAATTTGACCTCAGAATCTTGAATATTAAATTTTAACTTTTTTCTGTTCGTTCTCTTCTTGGTAGAAAATTATTATTTTTTTTTAAATCCACCTTTTTGGTTGAAAATTCAACTTCTTGGTTAAATTTTGAACTACTTTGTTCAAACACATTTTTTTTATGGTCATGAGTAATTTCTTATGAACATTTACAAAAAAATCATGGAGAGTTTGCTAGAACATTTTCGGAATTCTACGAACATTCGATTGGAATGTTTCAAAAATGTTCAGGAAAACTTGTGTGCCCTCCGGGTGTTGTTTAATTCAATTTTTAAAAATTTAATTCTATTTTCGTTTATTTTTTCGAAATTCTGATCTGTATTGTTTCGAAAATTTTGTTGAACAATTCTCCTCATTTATTAACAAAAAATTTTTAAACAATTTTTAGCATTTCTAAGTAAGAATAAGAATCTTTTGCTTTTTTCTTTTTTTTCGTAGGATAAATTGTTTTATTTATTTATATTTTATAAAAATTCTTCGCCTCTGTACAATTATGTTGCTTAGAATATGTTGAAAAAATATGTATACGCGAAATTTTCTTTTTTCAAAATTCAAGAAATAGCGAATCCCTAATTTTTAACAAAAATTAAAATATCTATAATTATAAAAAATTATCCTCAAATTCTTATATGAGGCAGATTTATTCATTGGAAAGCACTTGATGGCCATTTAAATTGAAAATTTTGAAAAAATTAAAAATAACCGCGAAAGTTTTTTTTTAAACTTATTATTTCTTTGTTTCTCGTTAAAGACTTTTCAGGTGTAAATTAAAATCATACATTATTGTTTGAAAAAAATTTTTATAATTTCTGAAATTCAAAATTTTGAAAAATTCAAAGTAGCGCCGTATAAAATACCGGAAAAATAGAATTTTCTATGCTTTCCGTTCAAAGATCTTCATAGTTTGAAGAAAAATCAATTGAATTATTACAAGATGTTTGGGACCTAAAATGGGACCACGTTACTATTTTCAAAAGTTACATGATTTTTACAAATTTAAACAAAATATGAAATACATTTTCGGAAAGGATCTAGCGATTCTCCAAACCACTTGCTTGAAAAGTTCGCAAAGCTGCAGTATACTGGCAATTTTTGTTTGTTGATGAAATTTGGAAAGTTTCACCGAATAGGCAGCAATGCTGATTTTTTAAAATTTTATTAGTTATACGCGACTCGCATATGGCGAGATTCCTTCTCGCATACGACGTTTATCCATTCGATGAACAACCATTTTAGATGTAAGAGTATTAGACACTTAAAACTGAGAGAGAAAGAAGAGAGAGAGAGAGAGCGAAACACCATCTTCCGCCATTCAAACTCGAGCGCGCGCATCTCCCACCACTCGATGCTTTCCCACTCTGGCCAACTCTTGTGCGGCACGGCTTGTTTAAAAAGGCGCGCTCCGCCACATACCGTCAGTACGATCAAGGCTGGAAATCTGCTCTGATCTACAAGGCTAACAACTGGAACTCAGCTCTTAGCCAACATCAACCTCTCCGGGCCGGAATACCGCTCGGGCTAGGCTAAATTCATAAGCGACGCCACTATCGACCAAGAGAAAGAAAGGCTTGTTCTCCTCTTTCTTTCACTCCCACGGCTGGACATTCACTGTGGGCAACCCTGTAGGGCTTACCTACGCTCCGCACGCCACATGCGGCAGAGAGTGGAACAGCACTCTATATTCTCTCTCTCTCTCTTTCTCTCTCTCTCTCTGAACAACTAACACATGGCGAAATAAAATGACAGTGTTTAGTAAAATAAAATAAACCTTGTTATTCAAGTAAATTACGTAGTATATACCTTCTTCCTACGTTTAATCCTTTTTCCTCCGTTTACGGGTTGGCTGGCATCCCAGCTCATCCGTTCCGCTGATACGGCTGGCATCCCAGCTGTACTCGGCTGGATCCTAACCCTACTTTTTTTCTTTCTTTTTTTTTTTTTGTTTTGGTTTGTTTAGACCATAAACGGGCCCCACGCATGGAAATATTTGATGCAAAAACGAGGCTGTCCTAGGATCTATGTGGCTCAGCCTACCAGCCGAAAGGAAGAATCCAAAAGCATGGCCCGACTGAACCAATTCCTGGCCAAACACAACGCCACCTTGGTCAAGAACAAAACCACCGGCGTCCGCAAGGAAGAGTGACCATTCAATCCTTCCCTCTCTATCTTACGAGAAAAAATGACAATAATCATCACGCACATAAACGAGGAGAATATATAAGACCATATCACACTGAATCCTTTCCAAGAATATATTTCATATTTTGTTTAAATTTATAAAAGTCATGTAACTTTTAGAAATTAATGAGGCGCTATTTTTAGTAAGTGAGAATTTCAAAATCTACTTACAACCATACATTTTCTGACAATACAATTGATTTTAATTTAAAATTTGTAGAGCTTTGGACGAAAAGCATAGAATATGATTTTTTAAGTATTTCACAAGGTACCATTTTTAATTTTTCCACTTTTTGACTTTAATGGATCACGACATATGTTTCTTAACAGCAAGATAGCCTTTTACTTGATACCTTAATAGTTGTCACAGAAAAACAAAAAAAATAATGAATTTCAAAAACAAAATTGTCATCACGCGATTTTATTTATAAATTATGGAGATTGTAAGAGGTTTCTGCCTTTTACCGCCAGTAGTTATGGTTGTACATACAAAAAGTAAAAACAGCAAAATTAAAAATGAAACTTTCCCCCGAAATCGCGCTAGATCCGATAATAACTCTAGTAACCAAATTATTACTATTATAAAACACGAAAAATCGTCTTTAACTCTTTTAAAAGAGATAACAACAATTCAACAACTATTGTTAAACATTTACTTTCTTGGTCCAAGTTCAACATTTTTGCATAAAACTTTCAAAAATAAAAGTCAAACCACCGACCACTGCAATTAAGTGCTTGTGAATTCTCTTTTGTTGAAGCTCCTTCAGCTTAAACGAACACAGTCTCGTCCCATATCCTGTGAGACAAAAATGTCGGAATCATCTATTTATATGTTATTTAAAAAGTATTTTTCCACAGCAAAATCTTACGCATCTTATAAAAAATAAATCATAACAAATGTCATGTGTCTTGCACAATTTTATAGCAATATTGAATTTCTTATTTAAATAATATTTATTGTGATTAAAATGAAAGTTACGCTGCTCATCAGAAAAAGTTCTTCAAGAAAATTTATTTATCTTTTTTAAATGAATTATTTGTCTTCTCAACATTTTTTTCATATCTTAGATCACCCACTTCTGCACATCCAACTGACTAGAGTTTTGGAAAGGTTACTTGTTTTATTATCTTCAGTTTGGAATCTTTTTGGTATTTTTAGTTATAATGACGCCGAAAACTACGCAGGAAACGAGGTCGGAAACGACACAGTACATGAGGTCGGAAGCGACGCAGTAAACGAGGTCGGAAACGACACCGGAAACGACGCCGAAAACAAGATCGGAATTTGGGATCGAGTACGAAGTCGTTTTCAGCATCGTTTACGACTTTGGTTCTGGTGTTGTTTTTTTTTAATATGAACTTATAAATATGATATACTGAAAAAAAGATTATTTGTCACAAATAAAATTTTATTTAGCTAAAGTAAGTGAAACTCTTGTTTATTTTTAAATAAATATTTATTTGACGCAAACAAATGTAAGCATTTTGCTGGAAAAAATTATTTTTTTCAGTCAAAGAAATTTCAATAGGATTAAGTTAACTTTGTTTCATTCAAAAGTACGGTCTATTAGCTTTAGGAAATTATTTATTGTAATGAAAGAAATGTGTTTTGATAGAAAGAAATATATTTTGAAATCAAACAAAGATTTGATACGCTCTAAAAACGATTTTCCAACATCAAATTTTTATACATTTTTAATAAAAAAATATCCCAATAATTAAAAAAAAAAATTCTTTTACCCAAACAATGCGCGAGAGTAATAAAGTAGTTCGTGCTTCAATTGTAGTCAATATTTACTTCAATGAACAACTGGACTCTTTCAGCATTGTTATTATTATAAATATTCAAAATAAACAAATCAGATAATGTGAAATCTTCATGAACCTGAAACAGAAAAATATATTACTTCAAATCAAAAACATGGATATTGAATTTACCAACATATTTCTTAAATCTAAAGAGATATTAAATTGGAAAAAAGTACGCAAAATTAATAAATGTTTAATTTGAAAAAATTACGTGTTTGGAATAAATGTTAATTGATTACGAATAATTTAATTCTAGTATGAAAAAATTATTGATTTAAATGCGTCCGAATCAATTCAAGAAATCGAACTCTCTGAATCACATATATATTTCTTTGAAAGATTCCTTGATTCTTTGATTTGATTCGGACGCATTTAAATCAATAATTTTCCCATACTTAAATAAAAAATTACTTTCATTTAAATTAAAGAAATAATAATTTAATTCCAAATAATATTGATTAAATTAAAAATAAATTTATTTGTTACTAAGAGTTCATGCATTTATATCAATGAATCATTTATTAAGAACCACAAGATACTGTGTTTATATAAATATTTATTTCTTTATTTGAAGCAAATATTTGATTTGATTAGAGAATTCAATTATTCATAGCAAATAAAAATTTTTTCTAACAAAGCAATTTTTTTTTATGACTCAAACATTTATTAATGTGGTGTATATTTTTTAATTGAACATTTCTTTAGATTTAAGAAATATTTTGTTAAATTAAATATCCATTTTTTTGATATAAAGAAATAGATTTTTTTGGCATTCATGGTAAGGGTGAAATATAGCTTTCCGCCTTAAAATTACCGTGTTACCGCATCGACGTGGCCATTGCTGTGGATTTCACCCTAGACGGACACGAGTTCGATTCCTGCTGGAGATGGATTTTTCTTCCAATTTTTCTGTTTCAGGTTCATCAAGATTAAAAATTATCTTTTTGTTTAGGTTCAATACATATAATAATAATAATAATAATGTTAACTATAAATTAGGCTGGAAGTGTCCAGTTGTTCATTAAAGTAAATATATACTACAATTGAAGTACGAACTACTTTATTACACTTGCGCATTTTTTAAGTGCAACAATTGTTTTTAACAAGCGGCATATTTTTTCGCTTCAAATGTTTAAAAAGTATTTGAGTCAAAGAAATATTTCTTTCAGTTACTTAACCCAAATAAAATTTTTTTGTTAAAAATAATCTTTTTTTTCTGTACATCATAGTTATAAGTACATATAAACAAAAATGCATACCGGAACCGAAGTCGTTAAAGACGTTGTAGTCGATCCCGATTTCCGAGCTTGATTCCGGCGTCGTTTCCGATGCCGTTTCCGACCTAGTTTATGGTATAGTTTCCAGCCTAGTTTCCTGCGTAATTTTCGGCATAGTTACCGATATCGTATGCTAAGTCGGATTTTTCGATAGGGAAGTATAAATTTATTTATTATTCTATAGGGTATGTTAAATATACCAGGGGTAGTTTTTGATAAAAAAAATACCGGTACAATTAGACTTATATTACAACTTTCAGGATTTCACTTTGCCAGTCCTTTTTTCTATTGACATTTCTCAAATATTTCTTCACACTTCCCTTCAGTTTCCGAAGTAACCCTTTCCTTCATTTTGCTTAACTTTTCCTACATCTTCTTCAATCATTTTCCCTATTTCCTTTACCCTCCTCCTTCCCCATTTCCTCTTCCATTAGAACCTTGAGTTGTGAGTTGGGAGTTCTAAGTTGTGAGGTACGATTAGTAAGTTAGAAGTCTTGTGTTAGGATTTATGATTTGGGATTTGTGAGTTGGAAATTCTAAGATGTTGTGAGTTAGGAGTTGTTTATTGTGAGATTTGAGTTGTGACTGAGAGGTTGTGAGATAGGAATTGTAGCTTGGGAGTTGTGAGTTGGTGGTTGTGATTTAGCAGTTGTGAGTTAGGAGTTGTAGGTTGTAATATGTGAGTTGTGAGTTAGAACTTTTGATTTAGGAGTTGTCATTTGTAAGTTGTGAGTGAGGATTTGTAGGTTGTGAGATGTCATTTGTGAGTTAGAAATTGTGACTTAGAAGTTGTGAGTTAAGAGTGAAAATTTGTGAGTTATGATTTTCTCTTTTTGCTTCTGCTCGCACGTAAAAACCCAAAAAACAAATCTTTTCTGACGCAAAAAGTCTTCAAACATCAAAATTTTATCATAAATGATAAGAAAGTAAAAATAAAATATTTTCATCGCCATCTTGCTCATTCAAGAGTCTGCAATTTTTCTTGTCTGAATTGTACAGTTGCGTCTTTCAGTTAGTTTCTTACAAATGAATTGTCATGCTTTCACCACGACCGCTAGGAATACCTCTTTCAAAAATTAAGCTCTTCGCCAACTATGAATCACTGAAGAAAGATTGAATTACACATTCCTCGAGGAAGGATCCTTTATGGCTTTGAATGTAATATAAACAAGGAACGCTTTGTAAGAAGCATACGAATGCTGGATATTAAATCATAAATTCATGGTTCGCTTTAAAAAGAAAACATTTGTTGCCCATTTTAAAACAGGAATTTGGAAAATATTTCCTAGGAATCCAAATCTCAAATTCTATCATTTTCGATCATTTCTTTCTATCAGGGAAATGTTTATTGGAATTTAATGAGGTCGTAGTTGGTGAAAACGATAGAAAACGATCTAAATTATGGAATAGAAATAAAAGGAGTAAAAGAAAATAGCTTCATTATAAAAATCTTTTTTTCAAGAATTAAAAAGTTATGCAAAAAATGTAATGAATATTTCTACAACTTCTTGCATCAGTTTTAACAAATAAGAGATGAAAAAAAGCCCTCAAAAATTTATTTAATTTATATAAAACCATTTATAATTTATCCTGTTAACAAAAAATAGTGACATCTTCACACACATAATACACAATAACGCACACATCTTCAAAAAAAATAATTTTGAAGAAAAGATTTCCACTTTGAACCAAAAAATGAAAATTGTCAAACAACTATAAAAGATTTTTTAGTGAAGAGAAAAAAGGTCAATAAAATTGTTAATTTCAAATTTTCAGCTAAATAATTTAATTTTCCACTAGAAAAGATAACTACGTATCAAAATGCATAAATTTTCCATAAAATGGCAAAATTTAAACTTAAAAAAAATCGATTTCTAATCAAAAATGAGCTAAAAAATTTTTAGTCAAAAAAATTAATCTTTAACAAAATAGTAACATTTAAAACAAATAGATGAATCTGCCACCAAAAAAATGAAGTTTTAATGAATTACTTCAACTGCAAACATATTGGAATTTTTAAACAAATAAACGAATTGTTAACGAAATATGTAATAGTTTATATTTCAAACCCCAAAAAAATGTTAATTTAAATAAAAATAGCAGTTCAATTCAACAAAAAAAAAGTAAATTTGAAAAAAGTGTACAAAATTAGATAAATTTGAACTTAATATTAAACAATTTTCACCAAAAAATATTAAAGTTCCACTAAAAGAGAGAGGTTTTCTACAACATCGTTGAAATTTTAACCAAGAAAGATTTCTTTGTCAGAATAAAAATTAATTTCATCCAAATTGTTGAATTTTTTAGCTGCAAAGATCAGTTTTTTACAACAAATTAAATTTTTAAGCTGTAAATATGAATTTTCAGGGAAAAATGTATGTCGAACCAACCAGTTAAATTTTTTACCAAAATCGTTATATTGTTAACCATAGGGATAACTTTACAACGAAATTGTTTGCATTTTCAACAAAATGATTAGATTTTCAGCAAAATAATATAATTTCTAATAATAAAAATTTCTGATCATTTAGGTGGAAGAACAATGTGAAAAGGGCAACAGAGGGAATATTAAATTAAAAAATAGACCAAAAATTATTTTTGCACTAGGTGCACGTTTTCACGTAATAAAAAATATGAAAAAATTACGTTAATAAAAAATTTAATTTTGATTTAAACAAATGGATAATGTAATTTCTCCTTCAAAACTTGTTAGCCGTGCTGGTGCCAGTACGCATGCGCACTATGACCTTAACGTAAAAAAATTTCCTTTCGGGAGGATTTGTGCTCGAATGTCATTTATATGTCTAATATTATCTTCTCCGGAGTTTTATATAATCTATCTTTCTGAATCTGTAAAATTTTATCGAATTCTTTCCATTTTAAAATCTTATACTTTTTCTATTCAATTTTTTTTATGGATAATGTGTCAAATCTTATCTATCTATCAAATTCTACTCCTCGATCAATCCTAACATTTTTCACTTAAATATTGTTATTATAAGTCTATAAAATCTTATGCAATAAGAAAATTTGTATAAGAAAATATAAGTTTTCTCGACTGATACAATTTGCTCGAAATTTTTAAGACTCTAGTACCGAGGATTTCTACAAGTTTGCAAAGAGAAAAATATATGGTCAAAGTTAAAGGGTTCACATCTAGAGAGCCAGAACGTGCTTCTAGATGGTCGAACGGTTCTTCCAAACAGTATTATTAAAAACTGTTCTAACAGCTATTAAAATTTCAGAATTAGAGTTACAATAAGAATTAATTAAATTTATAATCCTGAAATTTTAATAGCTGTTAGAACAGTTTTTAATAATACTGTTTTCTCCTTTAACCAAAAGTTTTATAAGCAGATATCAGGTTGTCCTATGGGTTCTCTCCTATCTCCAGTTGCCTCCAATCTCGTTTTTGAGGATTTAGAAAATAGAGCATTATCGAAATTAACTTTTAAACCACTTTTTTACACAAGGTACGTGGACGGCATATTCACTGTTGTTCCCACTGACAAAATTCAAGAATTAATTAAAACAGTGAATAGTATAGAAGAATCCTTACAATTCACTTTTGAATTAGAAAACAATAGCACTTTAAATTATTTGGATATATCAATTTAAAAAACTGAAAATGGAAGATTAATTACCAATTGGTACAAGAAACATTCATGGTTAGGACAATATTTAAATTATAATTCACATCATCAGTTTACCCAAAAAATTGGATTAATTAAAGGACTAGTAGATAGATGTATAAAAGTAAGTGATTTCAATTTTAGAGCAGAAAATGTAAAAGAATTAAAAATTACAGTACAACAAAATAATTATTCACTACCTTCAATAGAAAGTGTGACCAAAGAAAGAATTAACGAGATTTACAATAGTTCTAATAAACAAAATAAATAGTTAGATAATTATAAAAAAAACTGATTTACATGTTTCGTTACCATATGTACAAGGTTTATCAGAGAGACTAATAAGTGCTTTGAAAAAATTCAACATGAACGCATAATTTAGAAATAATCAAAACTTAGAAAATTGTTTTATAAATAAGACAGATTCTGAAAAAATTGAAAATTTGTCAAACGTAGTTTATTTAATAAAATGCAAAGGTTGCAATAAAGTTTATATTGGTGAAACTGGTAGAAGGTTTAAAACGAGAATAGCTGAACACAAAAGAGATTGCAGGTTTGGCAATTTGAACACAGGTTTGTCACAACATCCATGGAATTTTGATCACCTTTTTGATTTTAACTTTGATAATATAAAGATTTTAGCAAAAGAAAACAACACTTACAAACGTAGAATTTTAGAATCAATTTTCATTAAT
>JAAAKG020147840.1:0-10376 GCA_010014905.2 Druon quercuslanigerum
TCAGGGGCCAACTCGAGCGGCCTGAAGCGGCTAGGCAAATTTTATGCGTGGTTATAGAATCCGGAGTCTCAATTATTTGAACTGCACTCGCATCAATCTTGTTCTGCGACCATGTGAAAGTCAACGCTTGATAAAGTAGGCTGAAAAGCCTTTTTTGACCAAAATTTCTCAGGACAAAAGTAATCATAGTTAAATTTGGAAAACCTTACGTTTTCAGATGCTTTTTATTTAAAAAATCGGATTTTTTGTTGAGTTGTGTTGCAATTAAAAGAACTGAGGGTCTCCGACTTTTGGCCCCGACTCTAGTATCTTGGAAGCCCGCAAACAAGACAGTAATCACTACATCAGTATAAGAACTTGTTGAGTAAGGTCACTGACTCTGCTTCCTAATCTTGAAGAATTCGTTGAAACGGAAGTGACTGAATGGTGAGTAAGGAAGAAGAGAAGTGAAAAAGAGAGAGACAGGAAATGTCGAGTGGCAGACCCTCGTTGTTGGTACGCCTTCACCTTTCGCCAAAGTAAGCGGAAGTAGAGAACTGAGTTAGGCTAAATTTAGAATATGGTGTGTGCTCAGCTCAGCTCATCCTTCGGGTGCAGGCTGTTGCGCTCAGGCGTGCCACTCGCCTTGTCGTAATATTATACATATGTATGTACATATGTATATATGTATGTATGTATGTACATATATATGGCTATATGGGAGCCATGTGCATTATTTTGTCAATGTGAATTTCACGATTTGTCTGTGGTAGTAGTACACTTTGTATTACTGTGTAACGACGTGTACAGTTGGTTGCAATCAGTCTCCGTAACATTTCGCGAATGACATCCGACATAGCAACAACTATGATCATTGTCAAGCAGACCATTTTTTACTTCTTTGTCAATTTCTGAATGTCTCAATGTAAGGAGGAAATAAAGAGACATCAGCATGCTTTTAATTAATAATAATGCATTTTCTAATGCATTCACTTTGGGGAGCATCCGCAGATTACGCGACTCTATTTCCAATGCTTTTGACTCACCCTTCCTTCTTGTCACAATTTGTGACATTTGGGTGACATCCCACTGTTCAACTTCAAAATTTTATGTAACGCTGAAGATGACCCCCCCCCCTGCTATTTTTAAATACAAAATACAAATTTAATTTTATACGGCCGTCAATAGAACACTGAATAATGACTTAGATGGCAGATTAACTTACCAGATTAGGGACTGGCTGTCCATAAACTCTTTTTCTCTTTTGTCCCTGTAATCAAAAGAAACTTCCCTTTTTTCATACTTTTTTCTGTTAAATTTGAAACAATTCAGCTATTCTTGGTTAAAAGTGCATTTTTCTTCGTTTAAAAGGGAGGGGTTGACAACTCGAACAACCGGATGTATACCGACTTCTGATTTAAAGACACTTTAAGATATTTCAATGACTTCGCAATATTTGACTGACTTCCGGAGATTTTAAGTGACTTTAGAAAAATACAAGTGACTTTTGAATTAATAAATTCAGGTGACTTCAAATGACGTCACATAACTTCAGGTAAATTCACGTGAATTCAAATGAATTCAGGTAATTTAAAGTAACTTCAAGTACCTTTTTTATTTAAAAGTTCAATTGCTTTGTAGAAAATTGACGTTTCAAGTTAAAAAAATTTTTTTGTTTTATTTTCGGCTACAAATTAATATTTTGAAGTGGAAACTTAAATATTTAATTTTAATGGAAAATTAAAGTTCTTGGTTAAAAATTCATTTTTTTTTGACAATTGAACTATTTTGTTGAAAATATGTTTCGGTTTTAAATTGATCTTTTTTAGCTAGAAATCCAACCCTTCTGTCGAAAAGTCGTCTTTTTAAAATGAAAATTCAACTGTTTTGGTAGCATTTGTTTCTTCGATGAAAAATTTGACTGCGTTTATGAAAATCCATTTTTTTCTTGGTTGAAAATTAAGTTTTTTATATTAAAATCTAACTTATTCATGTTTAGTTAAAATTGTGTCTTTTTAAGTTGAAAATGTATCTTTTTTATTTTTGAAAATTCAATTGCTTTGTAGAAATTTACGTTTCAAGTTTAAAAAATTTTTTGTTTTATTTTCGGCTACAAATTAATATTTTGAAGTGGAAACTTAACTATTTAATTTGAATGGAAAATTAAAGTTATTGGTTCAAAATTCATCTTTTCGGTTGACAGTTGAACTATTTTGTTGAAAATTCGTTTTTCTCAGTTGAAATCTTATTTATATTGTTAATTTTTTTTTTTCTCATGGAAAATAAAGATTTTCATTTTAAAATTCATTTTCTTGGTTGGAAAATGAACTATGTTATTGGCAATTCAACTGTTTCGTTGGCAATTCATGTATTTTGCTAAAAAAAATTTTGTTAGAATTAATTTTCTTTACTGAAAATGTAAATGTTTCATTCTTGATTGAGAATTAATACATCATCTTGAAAATGGATTTTTGTTGTTGTTAGAAAATCATGCATTTTATTTAAAATTCGTATTTTTAGGTAGGAAAGTCCTATTTCTTGATTTAAATCTGCCCCTCATGAATTCTAAATGAAAATGGCCTAAATTTAAATTTTTTAATTACAAATAATTTAATTTTGAACGCTTTTAATCAGTGATAATTCTATTTTTAATTCCTTTAAATTTCACTTTTTTCTTTTTTCAAATTTCTAATCTAAAAATATTTAATTTTTATTGTTTTGAAGATCTCCTGTTTACAGAATGTTAACCGAAAATTATTTAACTTCGATATTCTGCAATTCAAAATAAAAGTCTTCAGTTTTAAACGATTTTAATTTGATATGATGCAATTTCAACTATTTTCGATTGAAATTGTCCAATTTTGAATATTTTTGTGTGAAATCTTCCAATGTTGAGCCGTATCAATTAACAAAATTTCAATTGGAAACGCTTTTAAATTAAAATCGTTCAGTGTGTATTTTTTTTTAATTTTAAACGCTTTTAATTTAAAATAAATTATTATTAATTATTACTTCGAAAATTTCTTTAACAATTTGTTTAAAGTGTATTCTTCAAATTTGTTATTTTGACGCGAGTACATTTTCTGATATTAAATCAATAATGTTTCAATGGTCAGTTTTTACCATAAAGTCGCTAAAAAATACCATCTAAACTAACTCCTCATAATAATATGGTTCCCAAAGTTGGATAAAATTTTCTCAAGCAGTTGACAGCTGCGTTATCAGTTGTCAATGTAGTTCTAGTTACTAATTTTGTATTCTGGGTGCACTTCCGTTAAAATTATGACACCACCTGTTCTCCATTATTTGCATTAGTTCCCTCAATTAAAATATTAGAAATGGTCATTTTTCCCCCTCCAATATTTCGGATAAAAAGCTAAAATTACTATGAGGGAAATTTATCAATTTATTATAGTCTACTAATAGCTTTAGCGAATTAAAAAGAAACAGTTGATTATTAGATAAGACAAGCGAAGTCGCAATCAATTATTTATAAAATGCTTTTTTGTACATTTTTGTCAGAATATATGCTTTTGATGAATCTTGATAATAGCTCCAATTATCTTGAATCTCAAGTACAAAATTGAACATACAAATTTGTTACTTGGAAATGAAATCGGTATACTCCCCTGGAAATTCCAATGACGCTATTTGTGATATCGTATACGCCTACTCATCACATTAAAAACAATGTCGGGAAATAATCTATAAAGGCAATGCCATACCAATAATATACATATAATATAAACCCAAAACAAAAGTATAAATTTTAAATTATTTTTTTATTAATAAAAACTTTATGTAAATGGAAACTATTCAACTAGGGAAAATAACAGAATTAATTTTACTTAACTAAAATGAATGTGGACACTATATTAAATTCTATTTGAAACAATTTAAATTATTAATATTTCCAATAATTTAATTGTGCACACTTCATTAAAAAAATTTTTTTTATAATGCCGTCCTGCGATATTGTTCAATGAAAAATGATATATTGTTAATAGTTAAATTTTTGAATTCAAAGATGAACTTTCAACCAAGATAATTAATTTTCTACCCAAAAATTCAAATTTTCAACCAAAAGAGATTATTCAAGAAGATGTAAACGGGACAGTAAAGCCCTAAAACAAAATTAGAATAATTTTAATTAAACAGTTGTATTCTTAACCGAAACAGATAATATTTCTACTAAAAGAGATGAATTTAAAAAAAAATGTCAACTGAAAAAAGATCAATTTTCTATAAAAACTTGAATATTTAAATTTTCATAACATAATAACAGAAAATAAAACTAAAAAAAATTAAAACACAAAATGTAATAGTTGATGTTGTAACCAAAAAAGATTTAAAGTTTAGATCCATAACAAATGAATTAAACAAAAAAACGCATTTTAAACAAAATAGTTCAATTTTTAGCTAAAGAGATAAAATTTCAACTAAAATTATGCATCTTAAAGAATAAAAAAAATTAAACAAAATAGTAAAATCTTTCAACCGAAACACAATAATATTCATCAGTTTCATTTTTCACTGTCAAATCTGGAATATTTGAATTTTCATCTAAGAAACTCTAATTTGGTACAAAAAAAGACGATTTTCCCAAAAAGTTCAATTTTCAGACAAAGAGATAAATCTTCACCAGGAAAAATTCATTTTTAAAAAATTAGTTCTACTTTTATCAGTTGATGTTTAACTTAAAAATATTAATAATTTAGATCAATAACAGTTGAATGAGACCAACAAATTATTAATTGTTAACTAAAAAAAGAAGGAATTTTTAATAAAAATGTTCATTTTTCAACTAAAGCGATGAATTTTTATCTGAAATGATTCTTCAACAACAAAATACATTTTTTTAAATTAGATAAACTTTGAAAGAAGTATTTTAATTTTCTTCTGGAAAAGAGAAATTTTTATTATAAAATGTAATAGCTGATAATTCTACCAAATGAAATGAAGTTTCAAACAAAAAAGAAGAACTTTCAACTAAAAATTAAGAATTTTCTATCAAATCTTGAATATTTAAATTTTTATCTTAGATACTTAATTTTTTACAAAAAAGACGATTTTCCCAAAAAAGTTAAATTTTCAGATAAAGAGATACAATCTTCACCCAGAAAAATTCATTTTCAACAAATTAGTTCTACTTTTATCAGTTAATGTTTAAATAAAAAATATTAATAATTTAGATCAATCACAGTTGAATTAAACCAACAAATTATTAATTTTTGAATAAAAAAAGAAGGAATTTCCAATAAAAATGTTCATTTTTCAACTAAAGCGATGAATTTTCATCTGAAATTATGAATCTTCAACAACAACAAAATACATTTTTTTTTAAATTAGATAAACTTTAAAAAAAGTATTTCAATTTTCTTCTGAAAAAGAGAAATTTTTAATCTGAAATGTAATAGCTGATAATTCTACCAAATGAGATGAAATTTCAAACAAAAAGGAAGAATTTTCAACTAAAAATGATCAATTTTCTATCAAATCTGGAATATTTGAATTTTCAGCTAAAAAACTCAAATTTGGTACAAAAAAGACGATTTTCCCAAAAAGTTAAATTTTCAGACAAAGAGATAAATTTTCATCCAAAAAATTCATTTTCAACAAATTATTTCTACTTTTGTCAGTTGATATTCCACTAAAAAGTAATAATAATTTAGATCAAAAACAGTTAAATGAAACCGACAAATTATTAATTTTTGACTAAAAAAAGAAAAAATTTTCAATAAAATGTTCATTTTTCAACTAAAGCGATTAATTTTTTTCTGAAATGATGAATTTTCAACAACAACAAAATAATTTTTTTTTTAAATTAGATAAACTTTAGAAAAGTATTTCAATTTTCTTCTAGAAAAGAGAAATTTTTTATCTAAAATGTAATAGCTGATATTTATACCAAAAAAGATTTCAATTTTAAATAAAAAACAAGTAATTTCAACCAAACAAGGCAAATTTTTAATAACATAGTTGCATCCTTGATCAAAACTAATTAATTTTATTAAAAAAATTTGCATTTTTAACATGTTAAATTTTCTGCAAAACAGTTGAATTTTTTAACAAAAAAGTTTATATTTAACCAAGTATTTTCATTTTCTACTGAATAGTTAAATTTTTAACAAAAAATTTGAATTTCAAACAAAAAAGAATAACTTTTAACAAAATTGTTGAATTTTTATCAAAATAATATAATTTGCAACCAAATAATTAAATTTTCAACCAAAAACGATGACTTTTCAGCCACACGAAATTTTTTAAAATTAATGAGTTTAACTTTTGAACAACTAGCGAATTTTGGACCAAAACAAGATTAATTCCCTTGGAAACAAAAAAGAACGCATTTTCAACAAATTAGTTCAATTTTATCAAGTTTTCAAAAAGCAATTTGAATTTTAAACCAAAAAGGATGACTTGTTACTAAAATTTTTGAACTTTCATCAAAATAATTAAACTTGCACCCAAATAATTAAATTTTTAATAAAGAAATATGAACTCTCAATCCAAAATATAATAGTAGACTGTTCAATCGAAATGAATAAGCTTAATAAAAAATCGTTGGATTTTCTTTTTGGGCTAAACCCCTCAAGTTTATTTTTAATATACTTTTAAAATACTATGTTAGGAAATCGCAGATTTTTTCTTTAATAAGGTAAATTTTTCACTGCACTTTTTATTTTGAACTGATTCCTTTAAAATCTGCATTATACAAAATGTGTTTGTCGGATTGCGCAAATTTTTAAGCCCTGAACTGATGTTAGTTTAAGTAAAACTAATTTTTAAAGATATAAAATTTAACAAAATGAACGTTTCTATATGTTCAATGTCTAAACGGTTAAACTAAGAAATCAGTAAATTTGTTTAAACATTTAACTGGTCACACGCAAAGCACTAATTTGGAAACTTTCTCTAATTTTATTCCTTCCACATGATGAAATTAAACCTTAAATATTCGTCTTGATTCAAATCCTGCTATAAGTGAATTATAACAAAAAAGTGAAAGTTTTTATTTTTTTCTAACGAGTATATACGAAAGTGAATAATAGATTAGGTTACATATACTATATGGGCAAATGGAGAACGCAAGGTCGGTCTGCGAAACTCAGATTTACAAAATTCTACAAGATATTAAGATTAGCGAGAAAACGAGGTCTCAGGTCCTAGACAATGAATTCTGTAACTTTCCGTTTCATATTTCGCGCTTTGCTTTTATCTCCAGCATTATCGAGAAACACTTTCTTGCACACAGAAAAATTTTTTGGTTAATTCAACAAAATGTTTGAATGGCCCAACTATACCTACTTTTTGGTTGAATCAAGCAAATACATATACCAAAAAATTCAGTCAAAACAAAATTTTCAAGTCAACCGGATCGTTGATTGAGTGTATCCAGTAATATCTTCGCATTCTATGCTACCGTTGACAACCTGCAACAACAAATTGCCTCAAGACAAAATTTATAAGAATAACGATGCGATTTATTATTTTCTGATAACAGATATTCCAAAGTATGTCATCTCTGAAAAAGAATCTCGAGTGTTCTACTAAATTAGATATCTGATGAAATGAGCTACTGAAATTCAAGATTATTAATTTGCATGTTATTAAAGTATTTCCGATTTTCAGAAAAATGTTTGAAGGCCACGTTATATTTATCCGATTCATACTTTATTGACAGTTTTTTAAACAACGCACGTCTACACGAGATGAGATTTTATTTTAGAAAAGATCCATTTCAAATCTGCGTTGAAAATTTTTTTTAGTTACCGCCCTTGTGGACATATGAAAATGTTTACGGTTTCTCGTTCTATCGCCGAATTTAAGCAGCGCTTGGCTCGGTTACACTTGGATGGGGGTCTTCATATTAGACGGGGTGCAATTTTATCAGCTTTTTAAGCTGTGACAGTTCAATAAACATATATTGCAAACAGACGCCAAATTTAAATGCTTTCGAAAAATTTTAATAACTGGAAACAATCAATATTTATCACATGTGTTCAGTTGATTTTAAAGTCAAGTCTCTATAGTATTTTCCTCAAATTTTTCAGATACTTAAAAAAATTTCCCTCTATTTTTACCCACATGGTTTTAAAAAGTTTCAAATTTTCAAATATTAAAAAAATGTAATTATTTACACATTTTTGAAATTTTTGGACTTTTTTCACTAAATTCAACTCTAAGGCAAAATCTAGGAAAAATTCTAACAATATATTAAGGCTTTAGTGAAATACTTTGAAGACTTTCCTTTTGAATAAGTATTTGAAAAACTTCTCAATTTGACATTTTTTTAAACACATTTTTATAAAAATAAAATCTTGCCTTCAACTTGAGTTTATTAGACGTATAATTTTATTAACTTTTAAATTATTAAGGGAAAATTTTTTTTATTTTAATATCATAAAAGTTAAGGTACTTTAGGAACATCTCATAAACAGACGTGTAGACAATTTCCATTGGTAGTATAATTTTAAGCACTTTGACAAATTTTTCAATGTTAAAAATGTTTACAATTTAAAATAATGAAAATGGCAGTGATTTTTTTACAGAAATCACATTATTGTTGTAGTTTCAAGTTCAAATAATAAAAATGTGTGTAATAATGTAAATAATTTTATTTTAGTAAGGATCCACATAAAATCTAAATTCTTACAAACTTTTCAGTTTCAAAATATCAATGGGGAAAAAATATTTTTTTTTTATGAATTAATACCCGCGAAACAGAAAACAAAGTTATAAGGAAGACAAAAAATTTAAAAAAGTTCCGTTTAAAAATTGTATTATTATTATGAAGTTCACAAACTAACTTTTAAATTATTGAAGGAAAATTTTTTTAAACATAGTGTGGATAATTTCCATTGGTAGTATAATTTTAGGCACTTCGACAAATTTTTCAATGTTTAAAATTTTACAGAAATCACATTATTGTTGTGGTTTCAAATTTAAATAATAAAAATGTGTGTAATAATATAAATAATTTTATTTTATAAAGGATCCACATAACATTTAAAGTCTTACAAACTTCAGTTTCAAAATATCATTTCTGAAAGTTGAGCAATTTATAATTTTAAGTAATTTGAACCAATCTTTCAATTTTGAATTTGAAAAGAAACAGTTGGGTAATTCCATTTTATTTCGCCGAAGTTGTTTGCGGTCTGTAAATTATACTAAAATATAATAAAATTCGGTATTTTTTTATGTATCACAAGAATGAATGGAATTACTTTTTTCTTATTTGGAAACTAGATTTTCAAAATTGAAAGGTAAAAAAAGCTTTATACTTTCATTTAATATTTGAAAAAGTAACTTTATATTGTGGAATAATAAATTAATATTTTGTTTTAACAACAGTTAGAAAATAACCACTTTTCAGAACTTTAATCGTGTTATTAAATTCGTTGAACTAAGTTTTTAAATTTTGATATTATATTATAAGTTTCATTTTTGGTCAGACTTTTCATAGAAAAGAATGGACAAAATATATTTATTTTTATGACTTAATACCCGCAAAACAGAAAACAAAGTTATAAGGAAGACATAAAATTTAAAAAAGTTCATTTTTAAACATTTTTTATTATTATGAAGTTCACAAATTAACTTTTAAATTATTAAGGGAAAATTTTTTAATTTTAATATTATAAAAGTTAAGGTACTTTCGGAACATCTGATAAACAAACGTGTTGATAATTTCCATTGGTAGTATAATTTTAGGCACTTCGACAAATTTTTCAATGTTTAAAATTTTACAGAAATCGCATTATTGTTGTACATTCAAACTCAAATATTAAAAATTTGTATAATAATGTAAATAATTTTATTTTAGAAAGGATCCACATAAAATGTAAAGTCTTCCAAAGTTTTCAGTTTCAAAATATCAATTCTGGAAGTTGATCAATTTATAATCTTAAGTAATTAGAACCATTTTTTCAATTTTGAATTTGAAAAAAACGTTGGATCATTCCATTTTATTTTGCAGAAGTTGTTTGCGGCCTAAAAATATATACTAAAATATAGTCAAATTCGGTATTTCTTAAAACTTAAGTATCATAAGAATGAATGGAATTACTTTTTTTTATCTGGAAATTAGATTTACAAAATTGAAAGGTACAAAAAGCTTTATACATCCATTTAACCCTTCGTCGGACAACATCTATTTCATGCACACCGACGGACGACTAGGACGATATCGTCTTTGGGCATATTGAAGCCACTTAGAGGTATCTGAAGATTCTAACAAAATTCAGGGAATGAGTTTTTAATCTCTTCTTTCCATTCCAATGGGTTTTGTTACGAAAGATTTCATTAATTAATAATTGAAAAATTTTAAATAATGGCATATGCGTAATTTTTACGAACTTACTAAAAAATCAAAATCTCGGCCGCAAGTTAATATT